>KI628603.1:26462-59442 GCA_000503235.1 Sclerotinia borealis F-4128 | reverse complement strand
AAATTGGATTTGGAGATTGAGGTGTTGAGGTGTTGAGGTGTTTAGGTGTTGAAGTGTTTAGATGTTGAAGTTGTAGCGTATGTATTTGTATTTGTATTTGTATTATGGGAGAGATATTCCCATCTCAAACTTCATTTCTTTTCGTTGCATATTATATCATATCATTCATTCCTCATCCTCATCCTTATCCTAATAAGCTAGTTAATGCAATCTTGTCCAGTACAGTCCAGTCCAGCAAAGTCCAGTCCAGCAAAGTCCAGTCCAGCAAAGTCCAGCTCCAGCCCAGTTTATGCTATCCAGTTGAATGCAATCCATATTATCCATTTCAGCCCTATCCAGCCCAGTCCAATGCAATGCAGACAATGCAATGCAATCCATACATGGGTACATATGTAAGTACATAGGCAAGTAACTAGGTAATTTGCATAAACTCATAGACCCATAAACTCATAAACCCATAACCCCATAAATAACCCCGCACATCTTACTCGAGTACTATTTATCGAAATAGCAAATCCATATGTATATCCTCGTCCTCATCCCACACTCATCACCATCAACATCCCTATCCTCATCCACACGATGAATTATAAATCATAAATAACATATGCTATATGCCATGCCATCGACACTAAACAGCACACGCACACCAAACCCAAACCCACAAAGCAGAAACGAAAAATATGGATGCGGTGAGTGTAGTGGCTAGGTGGATGGTTTCGCATGTTTCTGAGTTTGTGTCGAGGGAAGAGGAAGAGGAGAAGGGGGTGTAGTCGAATTCCCAGATTTCCTTTTCTTCCTCTTCCAAGACGCAATTCTCGCTTGTGGCATCTGGATTGTACTCGGAGAATAGAGAGCTGGAGCTGGGTTCGGGATTGTGATTGATACTGATACTGGTACTGGGGTTTGTGTCCTGGGTAGGGGTTTCGGCGTCGATATCGGTATCAGAATCGCAATCACAAGAGGATTCATAATCGATCTCCCATATTTCTTTGCAGGATGCGCTGTTCGATTTCGATTTCGATTTCGATTTCGATTTTGTTGTCAGGGTTGGACATGAGATTGGGCATGGCGTTGTATTCGGAAAGAGAAAATTGATGATGCTGAGATCTTCTTCCGTGTACATCTGCATCTGCATCTGAAAGATCGCCTCTAGATGGATTTTCGAGGGAGATTCTGGGATATTCATGGGTATGGCCATATCCTCTACCGCTCTCTCTGTCTCTGCCTCTATCTCTGTATCAAACGATGCCGATTCAGGAAGTGGAACCGCAGCTGCAAGTCTCAACAAATTCTCCATTTCCATTTCCCTTTCCCTTTCCCTGCGCCATTGCAAGATGTCAAACTTTTCCCTCTCCTCTTCTCTCTCTGAAAATGTACCTCCTGATTCCCCTTCCTCTTCAGATCCAGATTCCACATCACTTCCCGACCCGTTGAATTCAAAATCAAGACTTAATCTTTCTCCTCTCGGTTCTGATCCTTTGGCTCCATATAGCATTTCTTCATATGCTACTCCTTCCTCGTTACATCCATCCATTCCTATTCCTATTCCTATCCCCATACCCATACCCATACCTATTCCCATATTTCCAATCTTCTCCTCAAAATCCCTCTTGACCCCCTCCATCTCATTTTTTAAATTCTCTGTCCGCAAATTATCCACGAATCTTTTGGCAGTAACGGAATTTACGTGCCGATAATCAGATTGGAAATCGGTATCAGAATGAGACTCGGAACGAGACTCAGAGTGAACATATTCACCAGTTCGACCTCTCTCAAAAGTCTCCCGATCTTGAGCGTGCGTGCGCAAAAGTAAGTGTGCGCGACGGCCTAGATCATAGGCACGTCGTCGGAGGGCGTTGGTGAGGGTTTTTTGGATGCGCTGGAGGGTTGCGGGGTCGTGGGTGGGGTGAGTGGACGGTGTGTTATTGTTGGCTACTGTGCGTGGTGTTAGGTTTACGGTTTGCGGTTTGCGGTATGGGGGTTGCGGTATTAGATTGGGATGATGAAGAGAAGTGAATCTTGTGTATAAAAACATGTATAAAAACATGTATAAAAACGCAAGAGGAGAAGAAGGAAAAACTTACAAATCTTCCGATAAGCCTCATCGATATCCTTGGTCGTTACATCAGCACTCTCCGGTAAACCAAGAATCTCATAATACGACATGGTATATGGATTTGACATTTCGACTTTCTCCACTTTCTCCTCGACTATGGGCTGAGCACCAATTTCGGGGGTTGAGGAAGATATTTGATCATAGTTTGCGAAACGATGAGAGATGTTATTATTACCGTTAGCGTTAAGGGTAGCATGTGTCGGATAAGAAACAGATCGGAGGGGTGTAGATGGTGTGGATGGTGCGTTTGATATGACAGGAGAACTTGAGCGTGCGGATACCCAGGATTTGTATTGGGATTTTTCAGTTGGGAAGGGGAGGGGGCGTGGGATTTGTGTTGTAGAGGTGGAGGGGGTGGTTGGAGGGGTTTGAGTTTGTTGGCGGGATCTTGATTTGGAGAAGGAGGACATTTTGGAATTGTTATGTTGGTATTGATATTGGTGTTGTATGTGGTATGGTATGGTATGGTATGGTATGGTGTAGATGAGAAGTTGATTTGTATCGAGTATTGAGTTGATTAAACTTGATAAGTAGAATCAAGAGTTTGAAAATGCGACGCAAAGATAATTATCGTGGTCGTTGTAGTTGAATTTGCTGGAATCGTAATGATTATTGTTGTGATTTCCAGTTGTAGTTGTAACTGCACAAAAGAAATCTCCTTCAAGTAAAAACCTTTCGATCCTTTTAAGCTGGTTCTGAAGCCGTATTGACAGATAGGTTGGTATAGCTGCAGTACTGAGACTGAGGGGGTACATCACAATATATGAAGAACCAAAACTAGCGAGATGTATCAGGTGGACAATAGGAAGAAATTGGGTGAATTGGGTGAAATTGGTGAATTTTATTTGTGGTGTAAGGTGGGGTGGCGGAGGAGGGGAGGTCGGAGGGAAAAGGGTGGAAAGTGAATATTTTGGGAGATGAGATGGATGGATGGGAAATTGAATTTTTGGCGGGCAGTAAGATCTTTAGGTGATAGTGAGGGGTAAAGAAAGATGAAGATATAAAAAGATGGGAGGGAAATGGGAAATGGGAAATGGGAAATAGAAAGTAACAGAAGTGAAAGTGAGACATGAAAATTACATCTGAGAGTGATATGATATGATGGCTTAAGAGAAGTTTGAGAAAGTGAAGCATGAAAATAACATCTGGGAGTGATATGATGTGGGACGACGGGAAGATACAGCAGGCGAGAGAGAGGAAGTTTGATATGAGATCTTATATCGGCTCTGGGTCTGAATTTGGAATTGGGTTTGCGTGAAAAGTAGTGCGTTGCGGTAGATGTAGTGTATATAGATAGGTAAGAGGTAAGATATAAGAGACCATAGCTTCAAATCTGATAAGGATTGCTTGTTTTTTGGTGGTTGGATATATCAAGTGATCAGAATGATGTATAGATGAATAGTTGTATATTTTCGATATACCGGTTTCGATACGAGGTGTGTTTGTATTTCGTCTGCTCATCTTGTATGCCGCACTTCAAGATGCTTTCAAATTTCGTTCTCGAGGCGCTGAACAGTATAATCTGGAGTGGATTTAAGTGAGCAAGATGAGTTTTCTCAAAGAAGTGTGGATTCATTTCAGTGTCTTTGAGGAGAATCTTGGGTTTAAGAAAGAAATGAAAATTTCACTTACAAGCCAACAGACTACAGATTATTTTCTTTCCTCTTCTTTTCTCTCTGCTTGCCTTGGTCCAGACTCCACAGTTAATACAATCCCCCCCTCTCTCGACTACCCGTTCCCATATCCTCCCATTCCCCACCATTCTACTTTGCATATCTCCTACTACTGCGATCACTGCCACTCCTTCCACTCCTACCACTCCTACCACTCCTACCACTCCTACCACTCCTACCACTTCTACTACTCCTACTACTCCTATCACTATCTCCAACATCATCCCCATCACCATTCATATCATTCAAGTTAAAGCCCCGTTCCCTTCTCTTCCTCTCCCTCTCCCTCTCCTTATCCCTCTCCCTCTCCCTATCCCTATCCTCCTCCAATAACTGCCACTCTCTCTCAATACACCTCCGTTCATTTTCAAACCTTTCCTGTTCTTGAAATATGAGCTCTCGCATCTCCAGAACTCCTTCGATGGTTCTCTGCATCTCTATTTCTCTTTCCCTCTCCCTTTCCCTTTCTCTTTCCCTCTCCCGTTCCCTCTCTCGATTCTCACCACCCATTACCCCACGCCTACCATTCATCCCTCTCCCACCTTCCCCCGCACGTCTCTCCACCTCTTCATCCCTCCTCCTAATCCTCGCTCTCTCCCTATCTCTCTCTCTCTCTCTCTCCACCTCATCATCCATCAACCCAAAACCAGAATTACAACCATACCTACCACCAAACCCACCACCATATCCACCACCCTCTCGACGCAACGAAGGTGAAGTCCGACTCGAAACATAAAGCGGTATCGAAGGAGACCCACGATTACCAATCCCCGCATCCATACCAGTATTACCCGTCAAACAAACCGGTTTGAACCTAGGAGATTCTCGATACGTATACCAACCCGGTATACACCCTTGATTTCTGCTGCGGTTTCTGGATTGGCGCGATCGACTAGGGAAAAATGTGTGAGGATTGGGGAAGAGATTGCGGAAGGCGTTCATGGTGGATGGATGGCTCGGGTACACGAGAGGATTGGTTGGGGATGTGTTCTTGGTTCTGAGCTGATGATTGATGCTGTGGTGAGGCGCCTTTACGGTGGTAAGTATGGGGTGGATGGGTGGATGGGAAATGGAGGGATTGGGAACTTTTATACATCTGCTATCTGATTGACGCCCTGGATATGAGAAAGTGTAAGAGAGGTGATCAAAGCAAACACTATCTTTGGGTGGGAGGAAATGACCTCCTGTCCACGCAAGAACATCTTGTGAGCCGAGCCGTAGGTTGAGATGGAGTTTAGTTTGCTCCTCCTATAGCAAACTCACTGAAGAAGATATGGACAAGTTTGAACCATCTCAGGAATTTTGATATAAAGAAATATGACAATCAAAAATGAGAAGAGAGGTCATCAGCACATAACAATAGGTATATTTCGGGATGATATTGAACAGAAAAACGGACCAATCAAACCAAATTAATAGCATAAAAACACTCGCAAAAATCAATGCAAAGCAACAGTAACTAATCGATTAATCCAGAGGTGAGCAGAAATACAATCCCCTACTTTTGAGCATAGCAGGTCGCATCAAACACCCCTGAAAGACATCAGCTTAGCAAGCAACAATACCATGATCATAGCCCCTAAATTCATTCCCCTCCCTAAATTCCCCTCAACCTAAACTTATTTTCTCTCATTGTTGCTCTCCGATCTCTCTCTTCCAAATATTCAAAGAGTTCAACCCATTCTTTAAAATTTAGGTGCTTATACGGACCCTCTTTCGGATCACAAAAATACGCTTGTAAATCTTCATAGCCTTCTGATATCTTCCACCTCTCTTCATAAATTTTCAAAACTAACTTTGGGTCAAATCTCAAGTCTGGTGCGTGGGGGGATCGAAGTTCGGGTGTGAAGGGTTGGCCTTGAGAAAATGCAGAGGAGGGGAGTGGGAATTGATCTGGACGGGGAGAATCGACTGGTTGGGTTGTTCGTCGGAATTCTTGGTATGTGGGGATTTTATCGGTCGGTGTGAAGGGCTGTTGACCGGCATTGATTCGTTCGTCCCAGATTTTGGCGACCTCTGGATCTGTTGGGAAGGAGGTTCGACCTAGTGACACGGCTCTTCGTCGACGGATGTAGGATGGATTTGAGGGGTGGTGTCTGCTGAATTTACTATCGTCTTTTTGACTTGCATAGAAATTGTCTCGATTGTTTAGGCTATGGGAGGGTTTGGATGAGGGTCTGTAAATCCCTTGTTGAAGACCGGAGACGATCGATGATGATCTTGTGGTTCGAGTTGGAGGTGTTAAATTCGATGAGCCATGAGGCGCTAAGATTTATGGTTGTAGGTTTTGGTGATGAGGACGTGCGATATGTGATTGTTGAGAAGAGGTTTGTGGTAAGGAATCAATTTGTGGAATGACGGTACCTGAGGATGTATCTGGGCGTAAATCTTCTATGTATCCCGGGAAAAGTTCAGGTGTGCCTTTACCCACAGGAGATTGAGTTAGATCTGAAAGACGAATTTGATTTCGAAGTGAGTGGGAAGGTCTAAGATGTACATTCTTCTGATGTTCCACAGTTGGAGGAATAGACTTTCGAGAAAAGCGAAGGGAGTCGGGTAGATTGCTATCATGATATACCGAAGTTGGAGAATTAACAATGCTTTGCATATCGCGCACAAAGCGTGCAGATAAGGGCACAGGTATTTCATTCTCATATTCAGAATACTTGGAGGATTCTCGTCTCTGCTGGCTTGAGTGTCCTGGTATTTGAGATGTCTGGTCTGAAACGGGGATGGGGGTGTAAGCGGATGATGAAGATTGGGTTGCTGCTATCGGAGGTGCGTCAGAGGGAAAGAAGGATGCAAGGAGGACGTGCAGACTGTGGATAAGCAGTTGATACAAAGTCATCGATCCATTCAGAGTTGCGTATTTGGGGCAACGATACGGCGGTGATGGGTATTTCTGGGTTGGTTGGAGAGTCCGATGATGTGTCATTAAACGTCGGCCATGCTGTCGTCGGAGCAGAGTCGCTGGTATCCATGATGAAACTTATATTCGAGATTGTATTGTTTAATACTTTCTCTTCGGAATATCCTGCTAACTGTTAGAGAGTCATGGCTTGAATAGAAGAAGAATTGAGTCATCATAAAAGCATACCGAGACCACACCTTTCTTCCCCAGCTATTTTTTCCGAGCCCAGTGAATACCACGAAATCATACCACTCACTACGCCTCACTCATCCTATGATTCTTCATCTTCTTCCTTCACAAACCCCATATGTAACCTCCACCACTTCCTCAAAACCTCATCCTTCCCCACCTCCAACCCATAATCCTTTAAACTCTCCAATTGCTTAACCTTCCCCGCTGGAACATCCAGCCTCCTCCCTTCCACCCCTTCTTTCTTCATCAGCTCGAAATTCTTATACCTCAAATTCTACATCCCTCATCAGATCATCAGTCATTCGTTCGACCCTCAATCATAATCATGCTTGTAAGCTTTTGCCTGGGTATTTTCATGGCATATTTCTAGTCCAAGCAAATGTACCATCAAGATAAACCCACCTTAACAACCTCCAACCATTCATCCGCGTTCTCAATTTCTCCCTCTGCAAGCATGACTCCAGGTGGTCTTCCAGTCTTTAGTAATACAGCACAGTCTAATCTCTTTGCTGATTTGGTTATCTTTTCGATCTTTTTGACTGAAGTCATGTGATGAGTTTTAATCAATATTCTTGACAGATTAGAAGTGACATTTTGCCCGAGCCACATAGTATTGGTTGTGTGGTTGTATTGATCGTTGTATTTTGCAAATCGTATGTCGTAGTCTAGTACTAATTGACAAAGATAATGAACAGGGGAGATAGAAGATGTGTTCTTGTTTTGATTTGTCTGGGATGATGATGAACCCCTGCCATTTTGCTCACAAAAATGTATAACAGGTCATATATTAAATTTCTGTTTCATAATCATAACAAAAACATTCAACGGTTGTATGGTGTAATGGTCAGCACGTCGGATTCTGATTCCGGAGATATTGGTTCGATTCCTATTACGACCTTCTATTATGAAGGTTCTTCCCACCTCAGTTCGATTCTGAGCCCTCAACTAAATTTTTGCCTTTTTTTTTCTTTCCGCTTTCATATTTTGCTTTTTCTTTGAGAGGCAATTAATTGAATTGGACTTCGATTTTTGCTTCTACGAATACGAGGAAATCATTTTTTCACTGATAATATTACAGGGTTCAAATATGATGCATGGACCATATTATGTAATGCAGGAAAAACCCCGCGATCGGCCGCATTTTTCTTTTGACTAGTGCGGGCAACCAACTTTTGGATATTATTTTGTATGTGTCCCCCATCTATATATCTCATTTCATGATTAATTAATCGTATCTACCCATTTCTTCAAATACCACAATATTCCAACTCCTCTTAATACCATATAAGAACATACAAAAGCAAACCATAAAAATGGCTCCATCAGCAACCTCCCCTGCTCCAGAAGAGACCACAGATGCCACTGTCCTCACCCTACGCAAAACCCTCTGCTCAGAGAGCTCTCCGCTCGCCCTACGTTTCCGCGCCCTCTTTTCTCTCAAACATCTCGCCTGCACTCCATCTTCCTCCATTATCCCCGCCATCGAAGCCATCGCCGCCGCATTCGCCTCTCCTTCCGCACTTTTGAAACATGAACTTGCGTATTGTTTGGGTCAGACGAGGAATATTGAGAGTTCGAAATATTTGAGACTGGTGTTGGAAGATCGCGAGGAAGATAGTATGGTGAGACATGAGGCTGCGGAGGCATTGGGTGCGTTGGGCGATAGGGACTGTTTGCAGTTGCTTAGGGAGAGGAGAGATGATGTTACTGAGCCGCCTGAGGTGAGCCAGACGTGTGAGTTGAGTGTTGAGAGGATTGAGTGGGAACATTCAGAGGCGGGGAAAGCAGAGAAGTTACGACAATCGTGAGTGGACTTTTTCTTTAACAAAACGAGCATATTGCGTTCAGCGGATAGGGCGATGCACCAATTTTTCACATGCAGCAGGAAGGTTTTGTCACGGAATGTGAGATTCTCTTCATCGCATTACTGACAACTCTTGCGATTATAGGGATTTCGCATCAATCGATCCAGCTCCACCAACTGCAGAAGCAAATTCAGAATCGCTATCAATCGAGAAACTAGAGAAAACCTTGCTGGATACCAAGACCCCTCTATTTATACGATACAGAGCAATGTTCGGTCTGCGAGATCTTGCATCACCCCCTGATCTTCTTACTGCCGTTCCTGCTATTCTTGCCTTGGCGAAAGGTCTCCATGATCCATCCGTACTCTTCAGACACGAAATTGCCTTTGTTTTCGGACAACTTTCTCACCCAGCGTCTATCCCTGCTCTTACTGGCTCCCTGAGCAATCTGGAGGAAGCGAGTATGGTCAGACATGAGGCAGCCGAGGCTTTGGGAAGCTTAGGTGATGAAGACGGTGTCGAGGATACACTAAAGAAATTCTTGGACGACCACGATGAGGTTGTGAGAGATAGTGTCATCGTTGCGTTGGATATGGCGGAGTTTGAGAAGAATGGGGAGACCGAGTATGCGTTCATCCCAGAAGAGGAGTATGTCGATACGATATAGTTGTTTCTATCCTCAAAAATATTGTCGTATGTATTTGATTTAAATAGACGGCTGGTGCCAAAGTGCTTGGGCCATTAATGTTACAATTTTTCCTTCCAAACACCAGATATAGAGTCCCAATGCGCCAACTGATATACAATTCGAGAACCGTGGAAGTAATACCTCCGTACGTCATGTGTCGCAACTCAATTATTCTCCGCCCATCTAGAATAAATCAGTATGGAAGAAACAATCGTACATTCATATCCAGAGATTGTAAGCTTACCTGTGACCACAAGCACAATTGTAGAAAATAGTACTTCCTTCATCTGCACTTCTGACTTGTACCGCCTTGAACATAACCTCCTGTGCGCCGCATTCTGGACATGGTGTTTTACTCATTGCTTGATTCTCATAATCAGCCTTCTCTACGGTTTGGACAACCGATCTCTTCTGTCGCAATACTGAGGGAAATGATTCTTCTTTCGTTCTTGTTGTGATGGTTTTCGAAGCAGTATCTAGAAGTAAGATTTGATCAGCGCCATTGACTCTAGTAATATGAAGGAAAGCAAATGCGCATACCTTTATTTTCTGCTCCACAACAATCGCATGTTAAAACGGCATTCTCGTTACCGGTAGAACTTTCCAATAGATTACCACAATCTGTGCAAAATACAAGAGATCCAACTGCAGACATTTTGAAGTTATGTTGATTGTGAGGTTTGAAGGTTTTGGTGTTTCCCGAAAATAAATTTCTACTCGAGTATTAATATGCAAGGCCGAAGCCGAAAGGGAAAAAAGTCGCGCTAGTGACAATCCATCCAATCCATCCAATCCAGCGCAAGGCTGCCTACAGACGGCTACTAATATATTCAAAGGTGAAATTATTTTAAGAGTTGCTTGTCGACAACTTTTGATATGTTTTTACGGAAGACGGATATGCATTACGGATAACGACTTGAGATTCTACAATAATATGCTCATGTAATTAATCCTATTGGACCTTTGATCTTCTTCAACAACTCTACGAGCCTTCGGCCTTGCGCCCACAACACACCAGACGGAATACCCTCACCATGGATTCAAACAATGGGTATGGCCACCACAATGGTCAAAATGGGTCAAACGGCGCGTTTTCTTTCAGAGAATCTCGTCAAATGAGGCCACGGCCATTCACTGTCGACGAAGCTCTCCCTTTTTCGCCTTTTTCCTCTGTTGTTCCCTTCAATTCTGGTATCTCTCACCTTTCCTTTCCTTTCACCTTTCACATATCCTCGAACCCCATTATCGATCTCACTAACAGAGTCAATTTGCAGATATTATTCCCTTACCTACCATAGGACTTGGTTCTTCCTCCTCCTTATTTCCCAACGCAGCAGAACGTCAACAGGGCAGAGAAAGTCTCGAAAGTTTGAACGCAGATGCGACAAATTCTTATCAAACCTCACAGCGTCTACAAAGAACTTTGCAAGACCTGGAAAAACTGCTAAAGCCAGGAGATCATACAGAATAGTAGGTTCAAATTGTAGCAAACAGCTCGATCTGACTAACATATAAAAAAAGCAACTTCAAGATCGGGCCAAAGGTCACATCACGCCCCGATCCTGCCCCGTTGAGACCAAATCTTTCGCCGTTTGCGCAAATGCTATACGACTCAACAAAGGTGGAATATAACACTGCGGAACGTCCAGAAGCACCGACTATGAGGCACAAAATACAGAAGCAGAGGACTAAGTCGCAAACGAAGTCAAGAACTCCGAGCAGCAGCTATGTGAATACAAATTTGCAGTTTCATACTGTGAATGCGAATGTGAATGCGAACGCTACCATATTTCCAGAAGCTCTTAATGCAAAGCCTGCTGTCGAGTATGCGAATATCACACCTAGACCAAAGACACAAATTGCGGTCGAAATTCCTTTGCCAAAGGCACCCACAGCTGCTCACAGACGAAGCCCAGTTCCTGCACCAAATTCACATGTCACAAAGATCAGTCCTCCACCATCGCATACTCAACCTCTGATTCCTCCTCCCATACGAGCTGCACCGGTCGCTATTCAAAGTAGTCAGCAGATCCAAAATCTTCCACCTTCCTCGTCACAACTGAGCATATCAGTCGTTATCCCTCAATCCCAAATACACCCAGAAGAGTACAAAGTTGTGGAAGCTCTTCCGGATTCGCCAGAAAGTCATGCCAGAAAACGAAAACGAGCAGGTTCTGATGAATATGAAGGAAATGTATCTGGGGTAATTGATCAAAGAGAGAAGGCCGAAATTGCCGCGCGAAATTTACGAGAATATCTCCAAGACATTTTTGATGCCGAAAATCAATTTCAACCAGATAGTGACATTTCTAGCAATTTCTTTATATCAACCAATGAGGGAATCGGTCTCGCGGCTAATCCTCAAATGAGACTCGAGGGCTTCCTGAATAGAATTATTGAGGTTGGCCGATTCAAACAGGTTCCGTCGGAAGATCTAATTCGCATACAAAAATTGTCTGAAGCTGCTTTGAAGGAGACTGAAACGCTCGACTTGAAGATTGACGAAGAAATGAGCGAATCGGATCTTGAAACATTATTTCTACAGATCGCCAATGCAGAACTTGGACTCAGATCTGCCCGCACCTCACTCAAAATTATGACCGGTGGGCGTGACGAAAAGCAACTGTACTCGGAAGATCTCATTCAATCCGCACTTAATGCCTTCAAGAATATCATGGAGGCTTTCATGATTCCGATTGTGGAGCTGCGTAGTACGGGATCGACTTCAACATTGTTCAAGCTATTATCTGCTCACAAGAAAGTTATTATTAATCTGCTGGCCCAATGTCGACGCCTTTTATCACTCATGGCAGTTCTGGTTGCTAACATAGATCTCTCCGAGACTGTCATCAACAGCCTTGAATTTGCAGCTTCAAAATTGATATTTGTCGAGAATGCTCACGCTGAAAAGGACTCAATACTTGGTATCTCCAAATTCGATAATCTACGTGTAGTGGCAATGGACGTACTTGCGCAAGTGTTTAACAACAACCCAAAAGAAAGAGCCGAGATTTTCAATGAGATTCTGACGTCGTTGGAGAAGCTTCCTGTGTCTAAACAAAGTGCTCGTCAATTTAAATTGGCCGACGGTGGGAGCATTCAACTTGTCTCGGCACTAATCATGAAGTTGATTCAAACAAGCGCCAGCAAGACGGACGATGCGAAAGAAAAACGAAGACTGAAGGCTCAGGGCGCTGTTAACGGGGATGACGAGAGCCAAGAGGATGGAAGTAACGGTGCCGATAGTCGTCGGCGATACGATACCGAAAGGCGTGCAATCGAACAGAATGTCACAGCAATTCAAGAACTCAAGGACTGCGGGGCCTCATTACTCGAAAGCGCGACACAAAACACAGGATATGTGGTTAACTTCATTGTCAGTAGAGCGATCAAATCTACGAAAAATGGCGATACACCATATCGGAATCTCCTGGATCTCTTTGTCGAGGACTTCATTACATGTTTGAATTCCACTGACTGGCCTGCCGCCGAGTTACTTTTACGCCTCTTCTTGTTCAAAATGGTTCAACTCGCTGAAGCAGACAAAACCCCTGCTCCTGCCAAGAACATGGCTCTCGATTTACTGGGATCGATGGGCGCAGCAATTTCGGAACTGCACTCTCATGTTCGAAAGACTGCTGCTTCACTTGAGAATCGAGATGGCCGCATGGGACAAGCTCTTTCAAGGATGGTTGAGGAATCGCTAAAGAACGAAGCAAGTGATCACGAGATTTTGGCATGGGGTGGGCCTTACTATATGTGTCTAGATTTCATGGAAGACCGTTGCTTTACCGATCCTCAACTAGCAAGCAGCATTTCTCTTCTGATTGTCGAATGGGCCTCAAAGTTGTCGATTGCATATGACGAGATCCGTGATGACGAACCTGATAATGAACGCATTGAGGAGAAATATGGCAAAGTGGCATACCGATTGAGGATGATGATCGCCGATAAGAGATGGTTTTCTACAGAGCATGGTTACGGCTCAGTTGACCCTAGCCACGCCCGTTTGGCCTACTCTTTGACGTTATTGCATTCGACTTTTTGCAAATCCTTCGGTCGTGTGCTTGATATCTTGCTTCGATCAATGTTTAGTGAACAAGCTACCGTCAGAAGTAAGAGTTTAAAAAGTGTTAATCAGGTTCTGGAAACTGATCCAACCATTCTTGACCGAGAGCCTACCGCTAAGCAAATGATCTTGAGATGCTCAAACGATCCTTCGGTTGGCGTGAGAGATTCGGCCTTGGGTCTCATTGGAAAATGTATCTCATTGAGACCAGCTCTCGAGATGGAGATGACACCCAGTATTCTCCACCGTATCAACGATAGTGGAGTTGGTGTTCGAAAGCGAGCTATGAAACTTTTGAAAGACATCTACCTGAACAACACCAACAAGGATGTTCGGGCTTCGATCGCTGATGCCATCTTACACAGAGTCACTGATCTTGATGATGGTGTCCAGGAATTGGCGCGGTCGACAATCGAGGAAGTCTGGATGTTGCCTTTTTACAAATTAACGGGATCAGAAGATACATCAGTCCAAGCAAAACTTGCTATTTCAGACCACGTTACCTTGATCATCAAGACAGCTCAACGACAGAACGGGACCTCGAGTGTTTTGGACAAAGTGCTCCAGAACCTGCTTTCACCAAAATCGAAATATCCCGACGCCAATTGTAAGGTCTGTAAGGCGCTTGTTGCGGCTATGTTCGAAACCATCATTGATAATCCAGCTTCCGAGGGCTCCGATGCACCAAATGCTCGGGATGCTTTGGAAGTGCTCACCATATTTGCCAAGTCCAATCCGAATCTATTCACCGCCGATCAGATTCAATTATTGCAGCCATATGTTTCAAATGTTGGCAGTAGTGACGAGGCAGCCGTTTATCGTTCAGTTGTTGTCATATTCCGCTATGTTCTTCCTAGTTTACCCAAAGTTCAACATGGTTTTCTCACCACGATTAGAAAGGATCTCTTGCCAACTATGACACGCAGTCCCAAATCTATCTTGGACGATATCGTTGCGTGTTTATGGATCATCAGTAGTGTTCTTGAAGATTTTCATAACTTGACGAGAGTGGTGTTGTCTAGTTTGGCTGGTATTCAGAAGTTGAAAAACATTGACTTGAATGATCCGAAGCGAGCTGACTTGGTAAAGAAATTGACAAAGCTTCTACTTATCTGCGGTATGTGTGGCAAGCATTGTGATCTTGATCCTCAGCATCAGGTTTTCAAAGAGAAGGAATTCCCGAACATGAAAGGTACTTCGGTTTCGAAATTGATGGTCGATACATTTGCTCCTTTTGCAACACCATCTCAACCCATGGAAGTTAGGAAGCATGCCCTTGATGCAATGGGTATGGTTTGTCAATCTTGGCCAAAGAACTTTTCTGCTGTCAATGTTTATACCTCCTTTATCCAAGCATTCAGTGATCAGGATTTGGAACTCGAGACAATCGTCATGAGAGCCTTCAAAGAATATCTTTCGATTGAAGAAAAGCGATCTGAGGAAAGTGGCGATGGCGCTGTTGGCACCGGTACAGATTCCAAAGCAAAATTGGGCGTCATGGGCGGCAGCCAAGGTGACGGTGTTGCTTTGGACATTGTGCAGAGATTCTTGAAGGACATTGCCCGCATTGCACTTGCTAGTCAAGACAAAGAAGCACTCCTTGCGGCTGAAGTTGTGGCTAGCATCAACAGACAAGGTCTTGTTCATCCCAAGGAGACTGCTTGTACTCTCATCGCTCTTGAAACTTCAC
The DNA here is from genome assembly GCA_000503235.1 of Sclerotinia borealis F-4128. NCBI lineage: Eukaryota > Fungi > Ascomycota > Leotiomycetes > Helotiales > Sclerotiniaceae > Sclerotinia > Sclerotinia borealis. The sequence goes on along the minus strand of KI628603.1, from coordinate 44,295 downwards.
CTACAAGTAAGATTGCCGATATTGCCTTCCGGGAGCATAAGGCCCTTCACGAGAAGCATGAAACTATTCTTGAAAAGGAATATATGCGAGCAGTACTCGCTGCATACGCATATCAGAGAGATGTCGTCAAGGATACACATGGAGCTACACTAAATCCTTTCACTTCGAAGCTTTGGATGATGATTGAAGTTCTGAAGATCAGCAAAGTCAAAAACCGAAAGAAGTTGTTTGATAGCTTATGCTCTAGAATTACTTTTGACCCCGCAAAACTCGACACTATTGAGGATCTGCCACATCATCTGGATTTTGCACAGTTCATCATCGAGAATTTAGCTTTCTTCGAATACCAAACTGTCGATGAACTATTGTCTACTATTAATTCCATGGAAAAATTAGTGGCGGCTACGGGTACTGGTATTGCTCATGCAATTGAGACAGAGATTCTTCATATCAGTCTCGATCAACCAGTAAATGAAACCCACGCCAATGGCCACGTTCATCCCGAAAAACCAAAACGAGATTTGATGCGCCTACAGCAACTCACTGCAATCTCAATCATGCTCACAAACTTATGGGAGGCTCGAACATATCTTCGTCGACAATTTGGATTGATGAACAGAGACGGAAAAGTCAAAGGCGCAACTAAAGATCTCAACCGAGCTCCAGTAAAAGTCCCAAGCGTTACTGGAGATAAATTCTGGGGTGAGGTCTGTGGTAGGATGATTAGCTACGAGTCCGAGGAGAACATGGAAGAGCAGTGTCGAGCATTCGTGGAACTACTTAATGTAGATCACGATTTCAAGGTCTCGGCGGAAAATGACGAGGTCGATGAGAGAGCGAGGATGAGTACACCAAGTGACGATGAAGATGGCACACCAGGTCCTCCGGGTGGCAGTGGAAGAGGCCGCAAGAGAAAGGCGGTTACCAATGGAGCTGCTGCGGGAAGCCGAAAGAAGAGAGCTAGATCTAGTTCTGTTCCTAGGGGAAGAGGTAGACCGAAGGGAGCAAGTTCCGGTTCCGCTTCCGGGAAAAGAGCTTCGGTCGAGCGCAACGATGATGATGGCGAATGGGAATAAATAAGTCGGGTTCAACTATATCCATATGGTTTTGAAGTGGGTTGGGTTGGCTGGTGGCGTTTGCTTGGTTGCCAAAGTGACACTGACGGGTCTGGGACGTGGAGGAAAGGGAAAACATATTTTTTATCATTCGAGATACCTCGACATTCATCCTACGGAATGAATGTTACTTATTTACAGGATTTAGTCGGCTGGGATGGAATGGATGGAATGGAATGGAATAATGAATCAGGAAGTGCTACTACCCAAAAAATGTGTATGGGGAATATAGGTATGGGTTGGGTTAGTTACCCGGTGTGTCAAAATGGCTCAACATCTTAGCTAGAGCTGAGTGCTGAGCTGGTCTGGTCTGGTCTGGCTTGGCTTGGCTTGGTCATTAGTATCAATTAGATATCTTTCATTGATCAATCATATCATACAATAGTTAAATACATAAATAAATAAATAGTATTAATACAAGAAAATATTCATGAATTCATATTGACGGTGGAGGAATTGGAATTGAATTAACTCAGGGGGGTTGAATGCTTTATGGAATGAATAAATTGGAGATAAAGGTTTGAGGAGATCTGGGATTGGGTTTGTGGATATATATTATGTGACTCTTGGGGTTTGGATGGTGGAGGATGGTGGATGATGGAGGATAGGGGATGGATAGGGGATGCACAATCATGCTAAATTGATCCATATACCGATATCGTATCGTATCGTATTGTAATAAGGAGAAGAGAAGAGAAGGTAGACGATGCAAATTAGTTAACTTATAGTAATTCGGTGCAGTGCAGTACTATCCTACATCTACAACCACTACTGGCACTCGAGTACAATACATTATATTAAAAGCCCGTTTGGCGTTTAGTTGATAGTGTTGATTAATATTAATATAGAACAAAATGATCTACAAATTCGTATTTATTTCATAAATCATTGTTTGGTATCTAGTTGATAGAATATCATCCTATTCAGGCTACTATTTCGAATTCAAACATAGTAATGATAGAATATTTTCATTACCAAAATTCGTATTAACAAAGATTTATTAAAATTCAATTCAAAAGATAGTTTTGCCTCTCTGATAATACTTAATTTAGTTAATCCAGCTTTTGAACCTAGCTTTTGAACTAAATGAACCTGGCTTGAACTTTCGAAGTTTCTAATTGAAATGAATGATTTGGAAAGGTTTTCAACTTCACTTGATAATAATATCATTAATAATAATAATTCATTTTCAAAACTTGATAACCAAATAATACAGATAATTAGCTTTCGAATGATATCATTTTTATTTAATTCTAATGAATATTAAGATTAATATTATTCTAAATCCTTTATTTTCGATGATTAAGCGAATAGCCTCATTTTTGAGGTTACACAATGATTTCAACTCATTTTCACAGCAATTTCTCGAGAATTTTCATTCAAATTTCATTCAAAATCTGGACACCGAATAGATACCCCTTTATCAACATAAGCCTGGACTAGCATATTTAACATACCTTTCATCGTGTTGATGAATTTGCATGCCTACACACAATATATAATTCAGACTAGCAAATCCATTATCATTCTGAATGATTCATCAACACCATCGACTGGACGCCGAACGGACTCTAAGTTAACTTGTACTGTCTAATATTCGAAGTAGATAATCGTGGGTAGCATGAGTGCCATCATATTGAGCTATAGTGGGGCCACCCACGATTATGTTTTGGAATACAAATAGTAGACTAGGGTATAGGGTATGATTTCTGGAGATGGGAATGAAGATGGGGAATGAAGATGTATAATGTTTTGGAGTATGAGTATGAGTACGAGTAGATGGTTAGGGTTTGAGTGTTTGAATGTTCTGAATAGGGTGGGTTTGGTGAGGGTATTCGAGACTCGACTCTCGAGACAAGTTGATTTGAAAGAGGGGGTTCCAGGGGGACGGGATGGAAAGGGCCTTTATCGGTAAGCCTTAGATTCAAAAGATACTAGGTAGATATTATTGCACATTGCACAGACTCGGATCAAGAATTAGTTATCTAGGATCTACCGTGTGGTGGGTATCGGTATATACCGATACCATTCTATGACGTTGAGTCATGGGTCTGTAGTATGGGTTAGGCTGTGCTGATAGATCTCGAATATTTTTTTGAAGGTTCTTCGGTTTTAAGATTGATGTTGGCTATAAATATTGAGATTAAGATTATATTCTGGGGATGTTCCTTGAATAGATGAGCTCATGCTCAGTCACGTGCTTATCAGTCTAGCTCAATTTGGATTGGTTTTAGGCCTAAACGAAAGATATTCATCAAGGGGTTCAGTATATCTCCTCTTTTTTTCTTCTAACACAAATCATTTTGGAGCTTCTACATGGTATCTTGTTAATGTATTTCTATGGAATCGCTGTTTGATGTATGCTATGATATACAAGATTTTGTCGGCGATGCCTTCCATTGTTTTGGTGTTTTGGATTTACGGTTTGATGTGGTCTACCCCATTCGTCGATATGTCCCACCAGTCGATATCGACGAATAAGGTAGTCCCATCAGTCAATATCGACGGGATAGATGACTATAACCGAATGCGCTGTCCCATCGGTTGAATGGGACATATACGCAAAACTTGAAATTTAATATTGACGAATGGGACAATCCCATTTGTCGATATCGATTAGTATTTGTATTATTTGAGGAATATATAATATAATTCAAAATTGTATATAAAATATAGAAAGACAATTCTATTAGTCGATATTGATGAATGGGATTATCCTATTTGTTGATATCAATTTTAAAATTTGTGTATACGTCTTATTAAATCGATGGGACGGTCTATTCGGGTAAGGGTTCCATCTCATCGATATCGACGAATAGGGTGGTCCCATTGATCGATGGAATACATCGATGAATGGGGTAGACCAGATGATGGATGGATAAAGAATTGATTGTCAGTTGTGTCAGTTGTTAGGTCAACGCGTCGGGTCGGTAGTGGCCCGTTTTCTTTCCGTTTTCGGTTGGCTATAGATGGGAAAGTGGGAGGCTGATGTGTGAAACTCTGATTTATGAGTCTAACTAGTGAGGGACTTCGGTGATAACGGGAAACTCCCATTCAACAGGAGTCCAGCAAACCGGCATGAATTTTGGTCTCGGTATTTGTGATCGACGGATCAACTACTAGGATGAGCTATGACTTTGATGCACTGGTAATTCACCATTTCATTGGATATCTAGTGCCAGATGTGCGGCGATTGAACCTTGGCGTCGGAGCTTACAAGTGAAGCTTATACGTTTGTGTAGACTCTGTAGAGAGTCCCGAATAAAACAGTGTTTAGCTTCAGGTTGTCTTTGCGACGGGCAGACGCTTCGTAAAACAATCATAATTTTCTGCATTATGTTTATGAAGACCGTAAGTACGGATCATAATGGCCGTGCCTCAATAATTCGAGTTTGATTCCATTGCCCAGCCAAAGCTCTAGACCTTCAATATGCAAGACTTAATCTAATTATCGCATGAACCATGGCGAGCATGGTTAACATCACAGCCCTATCCCTTCACGGATACTGGTACCCCAATACCAGAATGCTGGTTGTGGTATGTGAATGAAAGTGGAGTCAACCATTGAGAGATCTTCAAATTTTAAAAAAAATACCAGATATTGATTACTCGATCAGGAAATCAATTTGAAGATTGGTACGGATGCACAGTCTTCCACTCCCCAAAAAAGAAGTGGAATCATTTTGAGCTAAACTTAAACTGGTAGATCATGTACTCTACATTACATAGACCTCTGCATCCCATGATAATTGATACCTTGAACGACTACGACAAGCCCATCAAGTCATGGAAGGCCGTCAAATACAAATTGTTACTTTGGTGACTCTAGGTTTGGTTCTTACATGGACAACTGTTGGGTTGAGATGTTACACAAGGATATTTTTATCTAGGACTTTTGGGAGTGATGATTATTGGATGCTTCTTGCGTTGGTGTGTTCATTTGAGTATACTGATGGTATTTTAATATTTCAAGCAAATCGTGGCTAACCAAACTTGCAGGCTGGGTATACTATCACATCAGGTATTGGATTCGTTAGTGTTCATTATGGAGTTGGGGTGCACGCCAATAAACTGAGTTTTGATGATTTAATCGCCGGTTTAAAGGTAAATATCATGACTTGCTCCATGTTGGGTTTCAATGAATAAAACGATATTAACAAATTCAGTACCAAGTTATCCTTGAACTCAGCTACATTCTTGTTGCGGCCATATTAAAAACGAGCGTCGGACTCCTCTTACTTCGCATCACCTCTGTCAAACCATTCTACAAATACCTTGTCTGGGCCAGTCTTATTATAATCTGGTTGTGGTCCATCATAACGTTCATCGTAGGATGTTTACAGTGCAGACCATTAGAAGCGACATGGAACCCATTGGTCACAGGAACATGTATCGACCCTCGCATCATGACGAGTTTCGCATATGCTATTTCGGCCGAGACAATTTTCTTTGATTGGCTTTTTGCGCTCTTGCCAATACCGATGTTGTGGAATCTCAAAATGTCTTTTCGGTTGAAAGTCTCAATTGTGGGTATCCTAGGTTTGGGAATAATGTAAGGAAACAGTAAATCGTATTTGAGTTCCAGGAGCTAACGATGAGGATTTTCTCTTGATAGTGCAAGTTCGGCTACAATTGTTCGTTTCAAGTTTCTGATAGCTTTTTCGAATCACACAGATACGTTATGTAAGTTGATTCTTGCTGGCAATTGCATTAAAAGTAGCACTGCGGTTTTATAATTGTTTCTTCGACTAATCCATCATCTCCCAACAAAGATTCTATAGCTCCAGTTCTCCTTTGGTCCACGATCGAGCTCGCCCTAGGCATAACTGCCGCATCAATCGCGACTCTTCGTCCCCTCCTCCGCCGCTGGCGCATTTGCGGTTTCACCAGCGATCCCAGTTTAAGTTTTGGATCTCCTGGGGGCCCACGATCGGGGAGAGAATATAAGAAAAGTCCCTTTAACCCGAGTGATCCGGATGCGAGCCATATTTCGAATGGTCTGCATGATCCGCCGGACCAAACACGGTTTTCGAATTTACAGAAGATACCGACTTTGAGTGGGAGGAGTGAGGAGGGAATTTTGGGGGGAGGCGATGAAATTCATGGTGGGAATGGAAGTGCAAATGGGGCGGGGAATGAAAGTATAGGGGAATGGGGCAATGAAGAGTATGAATTGGTTTCCAGGCCGGATGGGAAAATCATGACGAGGACGGAAATTCAAATAGAGTTTGATGAGAGGAATAGTTACACGGGCAAGGATATGGTATGATATATGTGCGAATCAGTGCAATTTGCATATGAATGAATCAGCATGATGGGAAGAATAGGGGTGGGGATTTAAGAATGGCGTTGGTGGGAACTGGATTGGATTGGATGGGAGGTTATTGGTCTGATTATACTCGTATATGGGTCCAAGAGGACTTGACAATATACCCTAGAGAGTATTTCATATACTAGATATGGTTATGTTTTGGTTTATGTGATGTTATGTGATGTAATCTATATATTTGAAACTTCAACCCCTTGGTTCCGCCCTTTTACTCATTCCTACGATCCTGCTAGTGAAGTTAGCAAAACTTTCTCCTCTTCTCGAGTCCTTGCAGCTGATACTATATTAATACTAATATCAATCGCAATGAAATTATGTTATATTATATTATCAAATATACTATACGCATCACTAGCAACTCAACGTATAGCTCTTATAGCTCTTATTATGATGTATGAAAGAAATGAAGAAGATATCTGAACTTCGAACTTCAAACTTCGGAATTCGATTGATACACTCGAGTACTAAGATGAGATGAGATGAGATGAGATAAGATGAGATAATACAGCCTCATTAATACACCTTCCTTCATCATCGCATCGCACTCTGACCATCGCACCCTTGTCGTGATGCAATGTCGTGTCGTCGCTAACCCTTATTTAATCGCTTATTTCAAAGTTTTCAAACGATTAATTCGAGTATTTTTTATTGGCTCGTAGAAATCGAATAAAAATAAGCTTTCGCTAGCTTGTTTTTTATTTTCGGTGGGTGTTGGAATACTGTGACTTGAATTCAAGTTGGAGAGACTCGGAGAGAAAAGAAAAAGTTGTTTAATTAAGTGAAAATGACTTGGTAGATGGTAGGGAGTTGGAATTATTTATGTTGATATACTAGGTGATAGATAGTATACTGGAATCGTTTAAATTTCAAATTGAAGTTCATCGACTACTATTGAGTAGGTAATTGGAAAAGTATGGAAATAATTGAAAAGGGTTTGGACTTGAAAAGTTGGAAGATATAAAATGTATTAAACCGATTAAGCTATATTCCGAGTTCAACTGAAAGACTTTTTAACACTATATAAATTAGGATTAAATCTTTTTGCTTTTAGAATTTAAATCTCACTGGCAATACACCATTTGGTCTATTGCGATAAATCTTTCAAGCCGATGATTCCATCATAATGTATACGAAGAATAAGTTTGTATCAAGTAACCGTAGAGATTGAGAACTGCTTGTTTTGTTATAGTATTGAGTACAAATGGTTGTGAGTGTAGCTAGGAGGATTTTGAGAGTAATTGTAGAATATTATTTGGGTATTACGCAATTGAAGATGAGCGGTATACCAAAAAAATGCATTAACTAACAACTGTTACATCGTTAAAAGGCATGAGGAAGTTTTCCGATTTATTTCCGGAAACTGTTCAATGAAATAGTCGTCATAATAGCTGTAAGTTATATCTTTGCTACTCGTGTATAACATACGTGGTTCACTTCTTGGACAGCGAGAATACACTGATGTATAATGTGATAGACCGAGTCAGTCATGGCTTTGGGAAGCGAAAGCATATGAGTGTTACTAGTTCTACCACTAGTCCCCAGAACCTTGGATTACGAAAATACACACGGAGCTATTTGATGAGGGGTAATATTACGTCTCAGCATTTCTCGACAATTAATGCCCCCTAGTAAAGACATAACTAGAGAGGAGTCTCTTAATAAAGTGTTATATTGTGATTCTTTGGAAGGTCTTGACTCTTGGATGCTCTATATATATTATATACATTCGTATAGATTACAGTGTCGTTAGGTGGGATAGTAGCTAGAGCACTTGACTAGTCATCTGGTGTAGTAGTGATAGACAAGTTACAATAATATTAGAGGTTCAAACTTGCGCGTTGCGCATTCCTGTGTATATAATAGTAAAATAATAATCGATTTGATCTGTTTAAGCTATATAATAATTAACCTGACCATGCGATGATTCCATTAATATACTATACAACCCTGTCATACATACATGAATATATACATAATATAATGATGAAATGAATAACCTGAGTTCAGATTTAATAAAACTTTTGGTTGGATCTTGGTGCATTCCAAGCTAGCTCATCCCCCTTTAGCTAACTCGGTTAGTTATCCTAGATCCCCTACTCCTTTTTTTACTAGCAATCTACTTCGCCACCTGGTCTTTTGAGCTTTTGAGTACTCCCTAGCTCATATTAGCATTTAGAGGTCTTTTCGATTTTCATTTTTTGACTAGTGAATGAAATTTGTGTAGAATACTGGCTCCATGTTGAGGGCAAATCGTTACAGGTTACGAAGCATCTATTCGTGTATTACAGAGCGATTTTGAACAAGTATAAAAAAGCAATTGAATATAATATACGATATGAAAGTTTATGAAAGAATCACACTCCTTTTAGATAGAAACTATGGTTAATTAGGCATCAACCCAACTAGTAAATTTTAGATTGGTAGTAGCTTCTCACTACTGTATTATAGTAGTATCTTCCATCGTTCCGGCTTTGATTTTTGTCATTTAAACAGTTACTACATACTTTCAGATATGTCTCAAACTCATATCCAGCAGAGTAGACCGTTATCATATTTCCCTTCCCTCTCTAACTACCAGTCTTTCCTCACTTGTCTGAAAAATCAATAAATGTAGCTCCGCAACATATCCACTGACATCCACTCGAATCCCACTTACGTAATACCCACTCAGTCTCTTCCGAATTTTACCCCACTTTTACATTTTTTCCCCTTTGATTCACAACTCCCCTCAGAATTTTTCTATATATCTTTCTTTGACCATGGTTCTTTCGTCAAAAACGGGCTTGTGGTTTAGTGGTATAATGTTCCTTTAGCATAGGAGAGGTCCGGCGTTCGATTCGCCGCTAGTCCATCAGATAATGAGTGATTAATTCACTCAGAAACCTTTTGCGTTTCTCATATATTTTGCTATAGTTTTCTTTTTCTACTTTTTGGATATTGTAAAGACTCGATCAAGCAAGGACTGACTACCCTAGAATGCTTTTTTATTCAAACGTTTCCGTCAGCGTTCTATAAAGTCGTCGGCGTATGTGAAGTTCCCTAAAATTCTCTATGTCTTCTTGATCTAAGTTACATCGAAGGCTTAATTAACTGGGTATATCCAATCTAGTAACCCGACGGTACCATTAATGAAGGCTTAATGAAGGCAAGCCAATATAGAGATTAGGGGTATCATTATCTAGACCTGCATTAAGAGTTTGAAAGGCTCAAGTTGGTGTAGACAATATACCTTCTCCCCTCCCTCCCTACGAACCCTTTGGGAGTGACTAGATAGGCGATAAAACTCCATCCTACTATGTTAGTGTGGAAATGCATCTTGTATAGATATTAGTGTCTACTCTATATTATCAATTTGCAACAGTCTTCTAGCTATTCATCGAAATTCTTTTCTTTTTGTTGTCTGCAATGGCTAGTGCCTATGTATCAATGATTTTGAGTATCATTGTATTGTTTGATAATATAATTTACATAGAACCTGACAAGTTCTCGCATTGATAATATCAAATTTCTCAACTCACGTAGTGAAAATAATTGACATACTCTCTCTATATACATTGTACGGAGAATTTTTCCAAATTCATATCATGTTCTATTAGTTTTACATGACTAGAAAATGAACATTGTATATAACAAAGACATCAATCAAATACTCGAGTACTTTTACGAAAACAAATGCGGAAACAAAAGTCATTTCTTCTTTGTTTTGTTATAAAGTTGCATTGAGAATCTTAGGATCAACAAAGATTATACTTGTGTTCGACTCTTCTTTCAGGAATATGGCCAAAAACTCCTTCTACATTACCATCTCTAATGTTTTGGCTAGATGGTAACTTTAGTGAGGGAAGAAATATTAAATCAACATCCAGTTCGAATGTCCTGCATGATAAATCATTTTCGTACCTACTTTGATTACTTCTACGCGTGGAACAGGAGTAGCTCATCACTCAATACTTTGATTGCAACATCCATCCCAAATATCACAAACATCACATCCACTCCACACAATCACATCCCACGAATTAAAAGCTCAAACCCCCGGCAATACACACCCTTCTCTACACTCCTCCCCCTCATTTCCCACAATGACCACAACGTCAAAACCCAACGTTAAATCCAAACTTAGCGCCGCCGATATCGAGCAAGCAGAAACCCGTTTAGTAAACTACCACCACTCTCTCGCCGCCAATCCCAAAACCCTCCGCGTAAATAGATGGCGTCCCGATCCGGATATTGATCAGGACACTCAGATTTTCGAGGGGGTTCTTGGTGCGGGGGGTTTTGGAACTGTTTGTATGTATTCTTTGATTTTTGTATCGTTCTTCTATGGCGAGATTTGGTTTTGAAGTTATGTATTCGAGCTCGCTACCCCCTTTTAATTACTCGATGGCATAATATGATGATCCATGTACTGACTATGTGATGAGATCTCGTGCGCAACCCCAAAAACGATACCCATTATGCATTAAAGATCCAAACCGAATCGCTCGACGCGCGCATCTCTCGGCAAAAACGCGAGGCTCCGCCTCCCCCCCGCCCAGCAGATTACAATCCCCTTGCCTACACTCCCCCTATAACCCCCTCCGAAGCCACCATCCACTCTCCATCCCAAATTGCCACGCGCAACCTCTTCGCCAAACGCTATCGCGAAAACCGCACGTATCTCCGATACATCAAATCCGGACATCCCAACATTTGCGCGCTAGAAGCCTTCCTGGATTTCACATCTGAAGTTGGGGATCCTGGAGATCAGGGCTTGGTTATGTTTGCAAGTTATTACGAGTACTGCGATGGAGGAGATCTGGCAGGGGTCATTGATCGATATACGGCTGGGCATCGAAGACGCGATGCCCTTATGGAGGCAAATGTGAAACTTGATTTGAGAAATCAGGGAAAGCAGTGGAGAGGCGAACCACCTGATGAGTTGGAAAAGATTCCTAAAGGAAGACATCCTCCCGAGTTGTTTATCTGGCATATCTACTCGCAGTTGATTGGTGCGGTTGCGTTTTTGCATAATGAACATCCGGATTATAAAGATAAGGTAGAACATAAAGATCGCGCGATGGTAATAACGGCGGATTTGGCACCAGCAAATGTATTTTTGAAGTGGCCTCCGGGAAAAGATAGGAGGAGATGTTATCCGGATGTTAAGGTTGGGGATTTTGGGGGTGCGAACTTTTTGCCGGCAGGAGGGGGGTTGGAGCTGGGTGAGGAGAAAACGGATTTTGTGTGGGGGGATCCGCCAGAGGACGATATTTATGATGGGAAGACGGATGTTTGGTGCGTGGGGGTCATGATGTATATGTTAGGGGCCCGGGGTAAAATGTGTGAGTTTCTGGAAGCAGGGGTTGATGAGGATGGGAATAAGAAAGGGGAGAGCGTGGAGAAAAAACGAGAGAGGGAACAAAGGCAGAAGAAGAATAAAGATAGGGTGGGACATCTGGAGGGGTTGTATAGTTTGTTTTTGGACAAGGCCGTTAGGTTTGCGTTGACATTGGACAGGGATAAGAGACCGACTTCGGGGAAGATGTGTAAGCACGTCGAAATATCGTATTTGCAACGCCAACCACTTATGTTTAGAGCATTACCTGCATGGATTCAACTTGGAGGGAATGTTCTCAAGCATAAATTTCCTCCAGACAGAGTTTCGGATTTATTAAAGGGAAAATGGGAAGAGGAACATGAATTGGCGGAAAAGGAGGCGGAGATTGAAGAAGAAATGCAGGATAGAGAAGATGCATTGATGTGGATTACGAAGGATAGGAAGTTGAGGTTTGGGATTGAATTAGATGAAGAGGAGGAGGGTGATGATGAAATTCATGCGCAGTGGTTAGAGGAGTTGATTAAGGAAAAGCCGGACTTTTATAAGGAGCTTTTAGAGGAAGCAAGAGCTAATTTGCCGAGTTCTTAAGTCAGTGGTAGTTGAAAGAACTATATAAAAACGAAGTTGGCGTGAGAGGATAGTTTAATTATGTAGGACCGTTGAACACAATGTAAACTTTCATCTCATGGTCCATGTGTATGATTAAGATTTAGCCAAAAGTATTGGTGACTCAGTGATTAAGTTCATATGAGATATAAAAGAATAAGTATTGTTCCTACTTCAAGATGTCAATTTATAGGTAAGAAATTATAGTTGTCTCCATGACTTCTTTAGGCTCTATAAAGAAAACTTCGTAATTAGCACCATTTTTAAAGATAAAAAGGAAAGTATAAGGGCATTTTGACCGAGAATATAATTAGAGATATTGGGGTTTGTTATTGATTATCGAGAGATTTATTATATATTAGAAGAAAAGCTCCGAAGAACCGATCATATGAGCAGTAGCTTTGAGTATTCTGAATTTGTTGAATCCACGACGATCTAATTCTTCAAACTAATGATCTCTCTGCCGTCAAGGAGTACTAATTCTAATTCGCGCTATTAGTCCAAAATCTAAATCAAGGCTGGTTCAAGTGACGGCTTCGATGCGGCGGGATGACGAAGTAGATCCCCTTATCTGCGCCGCAAAACAGTGAAAAATAGATATCTAGACACTAGAGGTGCCCTTCATAGATCCAAATCCAAAAGTAGCAAAAAGATCCAAAAAAGTCAAAAACATACAACAGTGGGGATTCGCTGGTGGTCACCCACCCAACTACTAATCCACCGATCTGAAGCTTGTGTATGGCAGAGCGGACGGGATGCCCAATTCTCTTCAGTCTATGGTCGTATGTGACGGAAAGTGGCTGTTTAGAGAATATATTGGAATCGTGTTGATTGAGGGGGGGGGGGAGAGGGGGTGTATGTTGAAATCTTTAAGCGATACCCGAGTAGAACGAAAATAATTTGTTATGTTCATGATTAATGGGATTTATTTTCAGTATTATATCCTTCGATACTGTACTTGTAATAGTGGTTTGTGAGGTTTCTAATTATATATAGTTGTGAGATCTCTCAATTGCTTTTGCTCTGAAACTTGCACTCTTTCGACGAAATGGATAGAATTCTTTTAGTTCTTTTAGAACTAGCGAACTTAATTACCCCATTCACCTTCCAGTGATCTATTGAGGCCAATCAATTCAATTTTAGTTGCGCACTTGCATATCAAGGCATTATTTCGGAACCGAGAATTCTTGAATCTACTAGAGACATCTCTAAATACTAAATAGTGAATGAATTTGTGTTCAGATAACAATGCGGAAGCGAGTATTAGGCATGCGCGTGAAAGACAGGACTTGGAATTTCGGGACCGCTGCTGAGTGTGTAGATGATGGTTTTGATTGCGAATAGTGTATACTGTACAGATTGATGACTTGATTATGTTATGTTATGCAGACCGATTATAGAAAGAATATTTTTGAACCATCGAAGCTTGCAATCAAGTCCGAAACTTGAGTTTGAGTTTGAGAGACATGAAACTTCTGCCTGCCTGCTGTTAGCCGTTAGATTACGAAATCATTTTAGAGGGAATCAAATCGAAGATTATAGACAGTCCTTGAGTCCTCGACAAATTCGTCTAAATGAAACTTGTGATGTAGGACTCGATATATAATAACTCTCACGGAGTAAACCGAACCTTTCAAACTATCCACAAGCATCTCAACAACAATCACAACAAATAACAGCAAAAGCAAGATGAGTCGTCAAACTTTAACAACCAAGTCAACATCCAAATCATCCACTCTCTCTCTCCCGAGTCTCCCCCTCACAATCTTCTCCCTTCCTCTCACATCTTACAACATTCCCCTAACAAAACACATCCTCTCAATCTTCTATCAACAAAGCACCTTCAAGAAACGCGAATCACGCACCAGTCTCTTACAAAAACTAGCTAGGATCGAGGCCACCCGAACAGATAATGAAAGAGAGACTGTATCTCAGCTTCTTCGTCATGATATCACCATTACTAGAGCTGCTATAAAAGCGGGTCCGCAAGATGAAGATGAGGACGGCCAACTTTTAGAGAAAGGAAAGGATACGGAATGTGAAGTTTGTCTGGAGGCTTTGCCTGCTCGGAGTTTTCGACATCAAATGGTTGAAAGCAAATGCGAGCATGAGACACATATCTGTACACCTTGTCTGGATCAAGCCGTTATAGCGAATGTGAGAAATAATCCATGGGACCATATACCTTGTCCATTTTCCGGATGCAAAAGAATGTTAGAGCCGGATATGATCAGAAAGCATATTCGAGGGGAGTTACTTGAGAAGTATAAATTCCTCAAATATACAATCATTTAGATAGCTAATGATAGAGCAGTTATGACAACTACATCAGCACTTTTCAAATTCGCAACCTACCGAGCTTTCGCTGGTGTTTGAACGTCGAATGTCGCGCTGGTCAAGTCCACGATGGGGTCTGGTCGCCACGGAAAGGCTGGAGGGTTATATGCCATGCCTGTAAATCAGAGAGCTGCTTTCTACATCAATTCCCTCAAGGTGAAGGAAAAAACTGCAAAGTCTGTGATGGCGTTGAAAAAGAATCACTCGCAAAACCCTCTGATGACAGGAAACCATGTTCAAGATGTAATGTACTGACTGAAATGGTACCAGTTGTATGTGCAAGGGGGTATTGTAAGTACCAAGTTATCTTCAAGCCTGTGAAGTGCATTTTATATTTACTAATTCTTGTTCCCACGTAGGCCGTTGTGGATATTATTGGGAGAATTTCAGAAAATCTCGTTGATATAAATTCACGGTATATTAGACATAAGCATTTCTCGATGCAGCAAAGAAGAGATGTACGTTACCGTCTATTAGTGTAACCATCAAACCTTCCGCATTTGCGCACACTTGCGGAGCCTGAGGTATGTTTGGATATTTGGAACTTTGTGGCTGGACACAGCGAGATCTAGAAATGAAGGCAACATTAGCTTCACAATAATATACCGAACAAATGCCAAACAATCAATCGATCTTTACCTATGCATCCAAAGTCAGAGCAGTGGATTTAACCGAAGTCGGTCGCACTAAATTCACTAGGTCCCTTTCTCGAAAACCTAATCCTTAGTCTCCAGATCCAATGGGTCATTAAATCAGAGCGGGTCATCGGCTCACCCTTAGCTTCCTCCTAGTAAACAACAACAATGACGTCGTCGAAATGTAACTATTTGGAATTAACCTCCCAAGTCCTCGTGAGATATCATCAACAACCTCCCGACAACATATCTCAATTCGACTTCATAGTAACAAATCATTAACTCAAAGCAATCATTGAAAATGTCTGGACTTCTCGAAACAACTCGCAACTTCTCCCTCTATGGTGTAAGAATGGTACCCAATACCCAACCGATGCCGACTTCTGACATGCACACAGATTCCCGCTGCATGGCTAATCTCCCACTGCCCTCATTTATACGCCGCCACCGCAACAAAATGTTTCGATAATCGCTTCCCCAGAGACTTCCCCCAGCGTCTCGAAGCCGATCAAAGCATCGACCAAGCCGTATTTCCCTCATTTTTACCTTCTGCCGCCAGATAAAGAAACCTAACACCCATTAGAAAAGAAATCGTGTTCGCCGAGCCCACGCCGCCGGATCCAACGGCTACGAAAACCTCGGTCTCTTTGCTGCGGCTGTTGTGGCGGGAAATGTTGCTGGACTTTCTCATTATACACTCAATGCCCTTACTGGAGGGTATTTGATCAGTCGCGTGGTTTATAATTTCATTTATGTCAATAATACGACCGAGGGAGCTGCCGCGACCAGAAGCGTGGTGTTTTTGGCTGGAATTGGACATATCTTCACATTGTTTATTAAGAGTGGGAATGTTTTGAGAAATGGGGCTGCGAATTTGTTGTAGATGGATGAGGAAGTGGTTGCTGGCATGTATTTGCGGAATATTGAGGAAGTTCGACTATATCAGGCTATATATATTCATGTAAGATAGAGAAAACAGGAATTGAGAACTGTACAGAGATGATTCTTATGGCTTCTGACTGTCGTATCCTAGAAGTGAGTGCGTATTCGGCAATATTCGTTGACATTGTATACGTTGACAAAAAGTTCCATCAAGGGCAATCTCGGAATAGAAGTTGGAATCTTGAAGTGAACTGACGAAAATCATGTTGGTCGAAGAACATTCTCCAGGATACTGCTTCACCTGAACCTTTCGATGACAATCCAGAAATTAATTTGAACATCGAATCCGAAATATCAAGCAGGATTCTTGTTTCATAGCCTGAGAATATTTTCACAATGACTGCAAATCGTCAAAGAATATTATCCAAACTATTGGAGTCACTATGGCAACCAGAAAACCGTCCTGTATTGACAAAGCAGATCTCCAACATGAAATCGCTTTTCTTCATGCCCTTCAAGAAATCAATGTTCTGTTTGAAATTCTTTGCCAAGGGATCCGACATGATCATGAATTGAGGGCAATGATTGTTACCTAAGAGGCTTGATT
Source organism: Sclerotinia borealis F-4128 (assembly GCA_000503235.1). Classification (NCBI taxonomy): domain Eukaryota; kingdom Fungi; phylum Ascomycota; class Leotiomycetes; order Helotiales; family Sclerotiniaceae; genus Sclerotinia; species Sclerotinia borealis. The sequence goes on along the minus strand of KI628603.1, from coordinate 27,464 downwards.
GTAGAAGTAGTCAATACATTGGAGATTGTCAGAGAGATGGTAAGATTGATGAAATGAGATGGAGATGAACTCGATATCAAGGGACTGGAATGGATCATTTGATTCGGGGTGGATTTGACTTGTATAGAGAAGACGAGAAAAGAACTGAAGAAAGTGATGAGAAGGGGAATGGGCTTTTCTTATGAAGAAGGCCTTGGAGAAATCTGATGTCGAGAGGGAAGATGGTGATGATGATGATGATGATGACGGAGAGTCAGTTTATTCTTAGAAAGTATCATTGAACTGGTGGATGTAGGAAGTTCTCCAAGATTTACATGATGAGAAAGCGCAGCTCTTAAGTATGGAACATTGTATTGAAAATGGAAATAACTACCTAGGTAAGCAATGTAAGCAAAATAGAACCGGCATAATCTTCACCGCTTACCTAAAGACGACTCTCCTTGATTTGTTCTGTTGCTTCAATTGTTAAACAAATGTCCTGACATTCTATCATTACTATCCGATATCTACTCGAGCAGATAGATGGCTTCATATATTCTCCAATATGTTATCGTCGATCACTCCCCACTTTCGGTGGTATATCACCCGTGCTGCTGAACTAAACTCTGCTATTCTCTGACGTCAATAGTTGTTACTGTACGTATTGAGTAACTTGGAATGCATAGTGTTTGGTTTGCACGTTCAACCAACAATGAAGCAATTAGAACAAATTTCATGAATCTAGTCAACCACATCAAAGAGAATCAATAAGTCAACTACCCTACTTTCGGGCCACCCCCCCTTTCGGGCCACCCTTTCACACCAAAAACAGTGATTTTTGATTTTTATAACTTTTTATTCATTCGATATAATTGAATGAAATTTTAATTATAGATCCTCTATATAGTTATTAGATCAGGTACAGATTTTCAGAATTTTAGTGATTTTATATAAAAAGTTATAAAGATTTAAAATTCGAATTTTATTTTGTATGCGATTTGTATACAAATTAAAATATCTAAT
>KI628603.1:0-18131 GCA_000503235.1 Sclerotinia borealis F-4128 | reverse complement strand
TTACTTCATAATCTGTACAATGATTCAAGAATATTAGATTACTAAGCAATGCAATTACTACTACTACTACTCAGCCGTACGCCTAGCACCAGCCTCTTCTCTTTAGATGACTAATCCTCTCTTTGGATGACATAACTAATAATCTTCGAGAAATGGCAGCCCTTCCACCCACTCACCCTGGGGCTTTCTATATCAATTTTGGTTCTAAAAAGAAACTCCACGAAAAATGAAAAAGGGCTGTTGGCTATAGAACATTTCATATTTTGTATACTAGTGGAGCATGTAATAATTTAGGAAACCGTATCATAATAGAACCAAAATTGGAGTTCGGGCGATGACCGGGGTTCGACTCTCCCTCAGAGAATTTAATATGAGTGTATTCAATGAATCTCAATGTTCGAAATATATTTTTGGTGGATTTTTCGGAGGCGGAAAATTCTTTTGGGTGAAGTGGGAGTGGAGTGGAGTGGGGTAGGACTTGCAATGATGTTCAGATATACCCGAGCCCAGCGGCAGCATGGATGATAACGATAGATCATAGATGTCACTTGCCAGTTGCCAGACCATCGATTGATACGTCACCGCCTGAAGCATCTTCCTCTATTTCGAGATCACCACGTTCGGAATCCGAGCAATCGCCGATTGTTACGGATAGCATAGATCCTGACGGACTGAAAGACGCAGATGTGATTTCGGAGTGTTCAAATAAATCGGCAACATCATAGGAAGTGTCCCCTCATAGCAAAACGGCTATTGCTGTCATGAAAAACGCAAGACTCGTGCTCTCTGATGTAAAGCAATCTTTCTTTTGCTGTACCCTTCACCCACTAAAATTATTCAGGTTGACATTATTGAGAGATTTGATGAAAGAAGGAGGCCACCGGCTCAAATTAGGGCGCCTTCATCAGCATATGACTCTTCAACTAGTGGATCGCGTTCACCAAGTAGAGGTGCAATAGAAAACACGGAGCCTTAGAAGCTAGAGCTTGTGTTTGCACCGAGTGAATTACCAAAATCGAGATGAAAAGATCATCTACAGCGAAGGATACTCTCTGTCAGTTATAGAACTCGTAACGACAATCACCGTGGATATTTGGGAAGCTAGATTCGAGAGTATGTCCATCAAGGATCACATCAGAGGACAAAAACACACCAAGACATTCTATATTCATTCTCCCCTGCTCATAAATGCTCTACGCGCTGTCGTTTCTTATAACCCGGGTAGAGATATGCTTGGAGATATACTGGGATTTGCAGAGCCTTTTAATCTTCTTGCTTGGCATTGGAATGAGTTGGAAACTTACAAGGATGATCATCCGTAGAGTCACTCAGATGACTATTGCGAGGAATGTAATCAGCATATCGATGTGTTGTTGTAGTTCCTTGGAGAGAATTCTAAGGCTGTAATCAGTAAGATCCGTGAGTATTTCCTTTCTCATCTTCAATGCCAGTTCTTTCGGGTATTTTAAATTCAGACTGGGTCATTCTCAACGATCCACATCTTCTCAAAAAAAGCATTCAGATTATCTCGATTAGTCAAATTGTCTTTCAAATGTCTCAAATCGTTTCAATCTTTCATTGTCGGCTATTTTAAGTCTATAATGACTAACACTTTTGTGGCTCTATAGTCCAATGTGTACTTTTGAATATGTCTGGATGCTTCTTAGACCGGGAAGCGATGCATATACTGTTCCCGGTTTTTGGGCTGCCAACTGTCCACGTTCCGTTTTTGTTTGTGATGGTTCGACTGAGGCACCAGCCTAAAAGACGATTGAAGCTTATGTAGTCAAGCTATGGGTGGGACCTTCAATCGGATGACAATTCGGTCAGAAGACACCCTGCCACAGCAGAGATTTCACCATTTGCAGGAGAGAAAGAGATCCGGTCTCCGCTTGTTTATCTAACAAGTTTAATCGAAGAAGATAAATGGCAACCGCTCAAGGAACGCTTGATAGCTCGGGGCAAACCGTTTTATGATTATACATCGATATCACACAAACATTTTCATAGTTACACTTTGACAAATCCAAGAAGTACTGTAAGTTCAGAAGTCTTGGGGCGGTGTAACTATGGAGTTCAGTAACGCTAATTTAAGCTCAATTCACGGGTTATTCTTGATACAGCAGATTTTCATGGCAGAAACATCAATTCAGGTTTGAAGTTCAAAGGAATAGGCTCTCAAGACAAAAATATTCACGTTCGAGGCTGCTCATGTTCTTTTTGTGAGGATACATAGGATGGCATGGACGAGCTGGAATTCGCCGAGTATCATTGTATCCCGCTCAAATCGGTGCACCTAACAGGGATACCTTCGAATCATCAGTATCTCATACTTTCTCCAAGGATCTGGGTACGTTCTTTGCCACTATGAACCTCATATGAAAGACTGAATCGTTAACGCGATATAGGGATTTGCACTGAAGACAATGATATGGGGTACGTAGTACTTATCCAGCAAAATACCCGTTATCGCTGCTAAAGAATATAGAAAAGCTTGATATGGATGCAATGTATGACATATCTTTCAATCCGGAGGTCATCAACGACCTGGTCCTTGACCCCGAGGAGAATAAGCCTCTACTTAAGGCACTTACCAAACGATATGCACAGCAGCCTCATGACATTGATGTAGTTGCTGTAGTCAAAGATGATATAACAATTGTGGAACTCGAAGAAAAATTGGGGTGGTGATTTTGTGGAAGGCAAAGGAGAAGGACAAATTATATTGTTGCACGGTAAGAGAGTATCTTTATAAGTACCTTGAAACCTATTCATATAACCCCTATTGACAACCGAGTACAGGACCTCCTGGTGTGGGTGAAACATGCACAGCAGGTAAGTAAGCTAATTCCTCACGAAAACATAGATTGACAATACTTCCAGAAAGTGTGGCTGAATTTGCGGAGCGGCCTATCGTCTCACTCACCTGTAGCGATATTGGTACCAACCCTGACACAGTGGGACACAAGCAAGGTACATGGATGCTAAAAGCGCGACGATGGGGAGCTATTCTTCTCATTGATGAAGCAGATGTATATTTAGAAGAACGTGCAGCTCATGACTTTAAACGCAACAGTTTAGTCGCGAGTATGCCTACTTCTCCGTCCAATCCCTTGCATCTGCGTTCCATTCCAATGTCTTCTTCACTAACATGATATATTTCAGTCCTCCTCAGCTGCCTCGAGCATTACCAAGGATTGTTATTTCTAACCAGTAATCGCGTCGGAGTCTTCGACGAAGCATTCGCAAGTCGCATTCACATCTCCATTTGGTACCCTGGTTTTGATGATGCAAAACGGATCAAGATTTGTAAGACGATGATTAACCGGATAGAGCGAGAAAGGAAAGACTTCAACTTTGCTTTTGATTTCAAAAAGTATATCGAGAAGGATGATGATTTGAAGAAAGTAGGGTGGAATGGGAGAGAGATTAGGAATGGTTTGTAACTTCACTTATACTCACTCCTTTTCTCCCATTATTTAAGCTGTTACAGACAATCGCATTGTGACGCAAGATAGCTGATAGAAAATAGCATTCCAAACTGCACTAGCTATAGCGGAATATTAGACCACAGAAAAAGGAACCAAGGAGATTAAATTGAAGTGCAAATATTTGGATCAGATTGTCAAGATGTCGAGAAGTTTTAAGGAATTTTTGGGCTCATTGCCAAATAGAAATGTAACGAAGAAGGTGATGAAATATGGGACGAGAAATGATGATTTTGGTAGGGAGTTGAGGATTGGAGGCTAAGGCTTGGGTTAAGCGAGCGGGTAAGAAGTATCAGATCGATAAAAGGAGGTCTAGAATGATGTTCTTTGCGATAGCGTTAGTAGCCGTTCAATAAATTGGTCGATATAGTACCCTAGTCTAAGCTTCCTGTCCTTTGTGAGAACTAATTTAACAATTCAATTAGCTAAAAGAGGCGGAATTACTTCAGTGGTGGGTTCGAGTGAACCAGGAGTTGGTCATAATCAACCCACTTTCGCAAATCCATAGTTACTGCATCAGGAAGTACAAAACATTCTCACCACCATCCTCAATAGGAGAAAAAAAATAACCGGATAAATACACCGATTATGCAGCACGCTATATCCGATCAAGGTGGGGAACCAACAATCAACAATATGGATTCCGGGCTCCGCGGCCAAGTCTCACTTCGGATCAAGGGTTGATTGGCCTGTACCGAGCTGCTGGTACACTAAATAGGCTGTTGCCATTCTAGCTGGGTATGTGATACGCTGGAGATACGGATGTGAAGGAACTTGGAGTTGGCGAGTGAAATTTGTGGATTGTGCATATTGTTGTGGGTCTCGTTGATTGCTAGGTAGGATTTTCGAAGATGTGGTTATTGGTCGGGGATCGGGGTTCTTTGTGTCTATTGTTTGGTACATTTTCTTAGCATATCATTATTTGTCGGGCGAGTGGGTCACTGAATAACATTAATATTCAATCAAGTGATTGTGTGGTTGGATGCCTTTACTGATCTCATTGCATTGTTAAGGCCTATGAGAAGCTGGGACAATCAACTGGAGATTAGCATCAAAGACAAGTCAAACATTGCCTCTATTGACAAGGCCGAAAAGTAATTGGAAAGAAGCATTTAGTTTAATATTGTTTGTCTATTTGGATCATCTACCTTCTAATGCAATACTAGCGAGGATCAACATGCCGTGGCAAGATATTAATTAACCCACTCTAACAAATTGACTTTCAAACTCCCATATGGGACCTACATAGATTTTGCGGCCGTAGAAAAGCCAAAAGATCATGCTGAAGAGAACCGCCCCGCCGAAAATCAAACAGCTCCAGTTCATATTCGCTGCATCAACCGTTGAGAAGGCGGGCCAGAATGAGAAAAAGAATGCCATCACCGTGTAAATTATGGCTACAATAGTGATGGGTATACCTAGTTTCCGGAGTCGAAAAGGACCCCATGGCATTTCGGTCGTAGGTGTCGATAATCTTTTTATCAACATGACAGTTGCGGCCAGTAAGAAAGAGGACTGGTAAGCGGCCAACACGACCGAGTAAAAGGCTCCGAAAGCTGTGGTTGATCCAACACTTATTAGTGCCAGGAGAACATTAACTATAAGTGTTCCTATGACTGCGTTGATCGGTAGTCGCGTTTTGGGGTCAACCTGGATGCTCATCGTCAGTTCTAGAACCATGGAATTTATGGGACCATTTTTGTCACCTTGACTAGAAGATGAGAGAAGGGTAGTCCATTCTCTCTGGAAAAGGCCCACAAGGTACGGGACGCTCCAGTTATGACACTGCTGACGGAGAAGACGTTTACACTGATGATAATAATAATCTGTCGAAAATTAGAATGATCTATGAGATTTTTGGATAAGGACCTACCAGTGCATTGGCTCCTGATGTCGATCCTAATGCTGTTTGGAAAATCTCCATGAAGGGGAATCCAGTAGCTGTTTCGGTGGCAGCGACGATGTCTTGGATACTGAACAATACTGCTATCATCATGGAAAATCCTAGTGCGCCATTAAACAATGTCGAAAACCAGATACTGAACGGGATGACCTCGGAAGCTTGATTAATTTCTTCGGCTGTTCATGATTAGATTGTCAGTCAAAGTTTTAGTCATGATGTTTCCATCAAGTGAGAAGGGGAAAACCATACCAATATGATCTGCTCCATCATTACCCACAAAAGAACTGACCGATGTGATCCATCCCACGAAAAATGAGAGGCCCTGAGTGTCCCATCCACCCAGATTCTGAAAGGTTGTGAAGACTTTTTCAGCAGGTGCATGAGGCGACAAATAGACTAATGGGATGAGCACGCCAAAGAATCCCAAAATGTACAAAATGAGCATCATTGCTTCGATTCGCGGCAACAGGCGACCCAAAAAAGTGTTGATGAAAACTCCGAAAAGAGCTATAGCATAAAACAGCAAGGTCGCTTGCCACAATTTCGGATCATATTCCGGGTAGTTGAGAATGAGGATACCCTGAATCAAAGAAGCAACTGAATAGCATGTTTCCGCCACAAAAGCCTGCCAACAGATAACGGTAAGCCATCCAGCCAAGTAGCTAAGAAACTTCTTGCACCAGGGAGGAGACAATATTGCAACCCAATTGAAAGGACCACCGGCGAGAGGAATCCTGCAATTGATGAGTACTATATCCCCATAATACAGTCGATATTTCGGATTGTTGACTCACATTGATGCCATTTCAGCCATGACCAAAGCTTGGAGCATAGACCCAAACCATGCTGCTAAAAATCCGTAGATGAGGCCAGCAGGGCCACCATTTTGTAGACCGAATTGAAGAGTGCTTTATATGTAAGTCACACTTTGCTTACTTCTGTATTAAAAGAGATAAAGCAGTATTCTTACAACAAGATGACTTCCCATGTTAACATCAAACCACATGTTAAGCCTACGGAAGATAGTGATTTAAATCGTCGCTAAAGACTAAGTTAGCCAAGATGTACAGTGATTTAGCGGTCTAGTCAAACGCACCTTCAGCTGTTGCTTTTTTCCAAACACAGCAAGAGTCGCTTCATCTTGAATTTTACTTGCGTAATCTTTCTCTGATAATTTCCCTCGTTCTGTTAAGTTCATTTCTGCGTCCCCCCGATCAAGATCCACGCCGGTAGTAGTAGCGACCTTGAAGTCCTGCGGCACATCAGGCTTAAAATCTCCGAGCTTGTGGGCAGACATGTTTCGTTGCAAAATGACAAAACAACGCTTCGAAGAAAGGAAAAGTTAATGAGAAGAAGAAAAATGAAGGGGGGTCGATCAATAGCGATAGTATTTCTCAGTGAACTATCATGTTGCATGCACATACACAATTATACCAACCGTTAGACCTGGATTAGTTGCGCGCCCCACAGCTTGAATACAAGAACGTCTGGTTGCATTGCAAACGTTAATCGCTACTTGTCTAAGTTTATTACCCCCTGTTCAAACCCTGCGGGGAAGCGGGTGCCAATTTGCAATATCAACAAGGGGTACAATAGCTTATCAGCAACTTTAACCGAGAGCGGATAATGATGGGCCCTACCTTCTAAATGCAATTAGCCATATATTGCTGACTGGCTAGAAGGAAGTAGGGTAGTATTCTTATCTTTCAAACAATAAAACAATTTCAACGCACCTCAAACATCCAGCATCAACCGCTGTCATGGCACCCATCAACCCAGCCGCCGATTTCTACGACAATTTAGGAATTAGATACGAGAAGAGCTTCGGACACGATGAAGGACTCATAGCGTTCGTTACCGAAAGCTTAGAGCTTTTACCTACGGGCCCTGATACGGCCGTCCTTGACATCGGCAGCGGAACCGGCATCCCGACATCTAGTCTCGTTGTTAACAGCGGCCGCAAATTACACGGCATTGATTTCTCTCCCGTCATGATCGAATTGAGCAAGCGACAAGTCCCTGGCGGAACTTTCGAACTGGCTAATATTCTCGAATTCTCCCCTGAGTCTCAATCCCAATTTCAAGGAGCTTTTGCGACATTCTCTCTATTCCATTTCTCTCGCGAGGAAATGGATGTAGCTGCTAGGAAATTGTCGCAGTGGATTGCTCCTGGAGGCTATATCTTTATTGGGACCATGGTGGCTGAAGATTTTCCGACCGAGTCCCAGATGTTTGACGAGGATGGAGAGTGTGCAAGAGGCATCGAGCATACTTTTATGGGGAAACGGATTGGAAATCTTATGTATACCAAAAAGGGCTGGGTGAACTTGTTGCGAAAGTTTGGATTTGAGGTGGTGAAGACAGAGATGGTGCCATTTCAGGCACCCACAGAGGCAGAATGTGATGTTGAGCCGCATTATTATATTACTGCACGCAAGAGTTCTGCTTATGAGCTCGAATAATGAGTGGAAATTTAAGCCTTGCCAAGAGCCTGGATTAATTGCCGGTGTAATTATAACAAAAGATCTAGATCGAGATAGATATAAACCGTGGATTCTACTTTCTAGATTAAAATAACTTTGTCCATGCCCCCATTCATATCTGACACCCACCCCGTACGTATCCGAAGTGGATTCAGTTCATTCGGATGCAAATGTAAGAAGCTTGAATTCAACCTGCATCCAAAGTTAGCCAACATTCATCAGATGTACATCGATTAGAGCCTGAAACTACAAGTTGATTTTATCACAAATTTACGGCGGGGGCAATCGACTGAGCTTAATAGCCCGTTCGGCGTTCAGTTAACGGTGTTGATCAACACTAATATGGAGCAAAAAGATCTGCAAATTCGTATCCACCTTAGAACAAGTGAACTTTCGAAGGGTTTTATTGAAATGAAGGATTTGGAAAGGTTTTCAGCTTCACTTAATCATAATTTCATTAATATTAATATTTTATTTTTGAAAATTTGGTAACCAGATAATTCTGATAATCAGCTTTTGAAAAATATCATTTTTATCAAATTCTAAAAAAATTCATGATTCAATTAAAGTTTCAAGATTAAAATGTATCCTAATCCTTCATTTTGATGATTAAGCGAATAACCTCACTTTTGACGGCATTTCCCGGGAAATTTCATTCAAATTTCATTCAAAATCTGGACACCGAACAGATACCCCTTTGTCAACATATTCAGACTGGATTAGCGTATTTAGCATACTTTTCATCGTGTTGACGAATTTGCGTGCCTGCACACAATATACGGAGTGATTCGTCAACACCGTCAACTGGACACCGAACGGGCTCTAAGCCTTATATACAGCCTAGTTTCAACGCTCCGAATCGGCGATTGATTGGTAGCCCAAAAAGTGGATATAAAATCGCAGATCAGGCAATCCACTTCATTGAATCTTCCAATCATATGATCTGCTTAGCTTCAGCCTTACTATGCAACTGGACCAAAGGGGTAAGGGCTTACTTAAGCTCAGTTACGTGAAATTTAACGGTATTATTAGATGTCTCTGTGTAGATCAGTAAAATTAGACCCAACAATCCGGTTGGATCTCGTATACTGATTTCCGCAGCGTATGGACCAGGACCAGGACCAGGACCAGGACCGGCAAAGAAGACGAGAAGCGGCACAGTACGTATCTCAGGACCCTTGTTGTCCAACTTTCAATGTAATTTTAGGCAATCTCCCTCAGTTCTGGTTGCTATCCAGAGATACCTGAAAGATGATCATCCTTGGGTCAAAAGAAATGAATGTCAAACCGCTGTGTCTGAAAAGCTATATTTTATTTCCATTTATAGAGAGTAAATTGCATTGCGAATACCGCTTTTGAAGTTTAATTGTCTTTGACTACCGCAGCATATTAATTCGGTGAACGACTTGACTCCTCCATCCACTATTGAGCCAAATATCAGAGCCTACGAGCAGGCAGACTTACAGCAAGATGGCTATGATAACGTCAGACGACCATGGCCCACTCCTGAATGTCGCCATGTGGGTTGTACTAGTACCAATGGTCATTATAGCCTTAATAAAAGTTTACACTAAATACGATGCTCTTCGGAAAATCGAGGGGGATGATTATTTGGCGCTCATTGCCATGGTATATATACACCTTCTCATCTGATCTTTGGCGGAAGTTCTCTTCATAATATATGCTTACCATTACCTGCTATATTAGTTGTTATCGGTAGCTCAATGCTTATGTACATCGGAACAAGTTGCGCATGGACTTGGGCAAAACCAAGACTCGATCCTCCCCAGTGAGCTAAATCGCTTCTACATTGTAAGATGAACCACATACTTTCAAGCCTCAGTAATGACTGATGGCTTACAGGCTCAATATGTTGGTCATATCATGTATATTCTGGCAATCTTCGTTTCCAAACTTTCAAGTCTTTACTTCTTCATTTGTCTCACTGGAGAAGGAAGTACTAAGCGACGAGTAATCAAAGGATGCATTGTGTGCATCGGGACATGGAGTTTTATCAGTATAATTGTCGTTGCTCTGCAATGCCACTTTCCAGAACCTTGGAACTTCCATGCGGACCGATGTATTGACGTCGTAAGAATAGCCCTAGTTTTCTTGAAGTGTACATTCTAATCTTGGCAAACGTCTACTAGAGGGCTTTTTGGGCAGTCAATAGTGTAGTGGATATCTTGACGCAAATTTGTGTCGTCCTGCTTCCGATCTATATTCTTAACGGACTGAAAATGGAAGAGTGCAAGAAACGGGTCACCATACTTCTGTTCTCGCCCAACCTTCTGTAAGATTTACCATCCTCTTTCATTTGTTTCCGAATTCGATTCTGAAGATGCAAGTCTGATCCTCTCAACACACACAGGACATTACCTCTGGTCATCTTACGCATGATATATTTTTACCGCGCTATCTATTCCACGAACTATACGTGGGATTCATTTAGCTTGGCACTAACAACGAATTTACACTCCTCATTCGCCATCATATTATCCTGCATTCCATTCTCCAAATCCATCATCGATAGTCTCGTTCTCACACCACCACATATCGTCACGGACACCACGAGAGGCACTGTCTCAAGTTCCCGATCGAATAGTCCCGGAAGAGGAAACAAATACAACACTGGTGGCTCTTCTAATTTCTTGAGCGGTGTTGCAGGTAGAACCACCACAATTGTGACTATTACTCGAGGAGGTAAAGCACATGAGTTGAACGAGTATCTCAATCGTGCCGAGAGTCAAGAGCGAATGATCCCAGAGCCAAAGAGCCCGGCGTCCAGCAAAGCAGAATAGCACTCGGAAAGGAATATAGTATTTGATGATACTCTTCGCCTCTTCGGTGCCTGTGAGACCCAGTGTATGCCTCACAATATCCTAATGTATATCGCAACAAGACAAGACGATTTCAAGTCGAGCATTATTTGCATTGATCGCTGCACAACATCCATCTGCGAGCTCTGCGACGACATTCTTTGCGATGCCAAATTGCTAATGATACTCCTCACTTCATACTGGCCTTTCCGATAACCTTCGTTTGGCACTGGCCAGACACAGGAGTATTGATACAGTTAAGAGGCTGGCTGCCCTTCACTATGTAGCGGTATCAAATTTAGAATGATGCTCCCAAATTTCAAACCAGACAAACCGGAAATAAACCCCCAAAAACCACCCTTATTCCCAGTCCCTACAATTCCACAATTCCAACACAACAACAAACAACCTTGCAAATATAAAGCAGAGTTTTGCTTTATATTTTTCAGATATGCAACAAAACAAATTTGAGCAAGTTTCACCGCCTTTTTGTTTGGCAGAATATTAACTTGCCCCACATATTGATCTGAGTTTACGCCCTTCAAGTGTCAACAAATAAATATATTGAATTGGATTGCCAATATAGTATCTTTCTTCATTCTATCTTCCTATATCCTAAAAAACCTCATACAGATCCAATCCGCAATCTATAATCTGCAATTGCTCTCTCTATAACACATCAGGTTATCATCTGTAAAAATGGCATCCCAAGTAATAATCCGCCATGCATGTCGCGAAGGTGTGTTAATCGAGCTCTATTTACCCCTCCATGCACCTACAAATCCATTCTAGAATACTAACCCTCCTCCCTCTTCCTCCCAGATATCCCTGGCATCCTCACCCTAATCCAAGAACTCGCCGCCTACGAACACGAAAGTGAATCCGTTCAAGCCACCGCTGAATCCCTCTCCAAAACCCTCGCCTTTGCACCTTCGGGCCTTGTATCTCCTACCAACACCAACACCAACACCACCCCACAATCTACCTTTACCTCTACCGGCGACGCCATATCACCCACGCGACCCGCACGCTGTCTTCTCGTCTTTGCTCCGTCGACCAATTCGTCGTTTAGGAACGAACCGGTTGGAATGGCGCTTTATTTCTACAACTACAGTACATGGCGCGCGAGTGCGGGCATTTATCTAGAGGATTTATATGTACGAGAGAGTGAGAGGGGAAAGGGGTATGGGAGGAAATTGTTGTCGATACTGGCTAAGGAGGTGGTGGAGATGGAGGGGGCACGATTGGAGTGGAGTGTGCTGAAGTGGAATGAGCCGAGTATTAAGTATTATGAGGGGCCGAGTGTGGGTGCGAAGGCTATGGATGGGTGGCAGACGATGAGGGTGGATGGAGAGGCTTTGGTGAAGTTGGCACGGAATGCAGAGTAGATTGTGAAAGATAGGGGGCGTTTTGAAGGGTTTTTTAGAGAATGGTATAGAAGATCCCGAGCTCTTGTGCTATCACTTGAGTCACCTATAAGCCAGTAATTGTATGAATATCATGGTTCAAAGCTCTTCTCCTTCACTTCGAATATTATGCTACATTTAAATAGTGGCAGTGATATTACTTTATCAGCTTTTTTGCATTGCGACCAACTATCTTCTTAAACTGTCTGTCCAAGATCCCCTCCTCGGCCAGCCCATCATCCGGCTTTTCGAAAAGTTCAGCATCCTGTGACGACGATTGTGTAATCTTCCCTGAAGCAGATAGTGAACGTTGTCCTCCCCAAGTGACTGTGTATGTTCCGGTTTTCTCGCTCTGCACCATTTTCGCCGAAAGGCTCCAGATCATGCCATACATCCTTCGCATCGCCCGTGTATTAGTCTGTATCGTCGGTGGGTCGTCTGAATCTGACTCCCCTGGTGCCTCTGCCCAATATTTCGTATTCAGCCTGGCTGGCGTGTTTAAAAGCGCATTCAATTCTGAAGCGGGCTGGGGTTCCTTCGTGTCGGAAGAGGTCGCTGGTTTCCGTCTTGGGCGTCTTTGTTCAATGGGTTCTCTTCCTTCGGCCAAATCTGCCAATCTATTCCATTCATGTTCGGGTAATGGCGGCAGAACTCTTTCCAGAATATCGGCCCACCATGCACGTCGCGTGTTCTCTTTGCGTGCCTCTGTGAGTTTGCGTCCCCATGCATTCGTTGCCGGTAACTCTGGTTTGAGTTTCCTGATCCTCCCTCGCATCGATTCGATTGGATTGTTTTCTTGTTGACTTGCAAGGAACATTGTCATCTGTTTGTGCTCTCGGCGCTTCCTTTTGCTTACTGCATTTGCTATATCTATCTCGACATCCTTGGTCGCATCCAGATTTTTCAAAATCTGACTATCCATAAGGGCTTCTAAGGCTGTGTCATCTTGTGGCACTTCATCCTCCCCAGGCTGCAACAATTGAGAGAGCAGTTCCCTTCTTCTTTTTCCAGCTCTTCCATACGTTCTGAGTAAAACGGTTTGCCAATCCTTTGTGCTCCCTTCCAGATTTATGCGCTCCAGCAAATGCAATTTTTGTGCCGCTTTCTTAGACCTTTGTTCTATTGTCTTGGGATCAAATTTGGATCGAAGAAAATCGGTGCCCCAGTATCTCGGATCGAGCTTTCGGGGGTTGTAAGGATTGAATCGTTTGACGATGGATTCATGAGCGTAAATTCGGGCAGCCGAGTCAGGGAGGTAACTGGCCTCGCGCAGCAGGTCTCGATACTGTTTTCGAAACTTTGGAAGGAATTCTATTACCTTCTGAGGAACTTCATAAACAGCTTTCTTTGCGGACGACATTGTAGTTGGTCAAAATGGCCAGCAATCAACAAGAGAACACGGATGGGGGGAAGAACCAGGAGGGTAGCCAGAGATAATTCAGAAAAAAGTATTGTTGTAGCCTTCAAATATAGGCATCAAGTCGCGTATCGAAAGGTTAATCAATAACTTATACAATATTTAGATTTACCGGTAGATGTATTTCATTGAAACCTCCGTCAAATTCATACTGAATGCCAAATATGTTTATTTGTTAGTGCCGGTTTATATACTTGAGTGAATTTACCTCGACGACGACGAGGAGGAGTTATTTACATATGTACCTAGGTACCTTTTTTTATACACCGGCAAGTATATTATATGATTCTAGCTTGCGAACCGACGCGTGAAAGTTCTTTCAAAACCAATCAAATTGCTTGTAATCAAACCACCCCACACCACACTATGTTATACATTCACATTCATTCCACCAAGAAGCAAAACCACTTTACTCTCCTCGCGCTTGAGACACGAAAGACACGAAAGACACGTCGACCTCACCCCTGCTTAGATATTTCGGCGCGTCCCCTTATCGTCATTGATTTGAGAGTATCATCGCTGGTGAATACGCTCAGTGACAACTGAATTGATAGTGCCTGCCCTTTATTGTACGAATCCTTCTGCCCTTGGTGACGCGATTAGCCTTTCACCAATATCTACCATCGCAACACCTCTCGGTATTGAAGTTCTTTACTTATCCTATGGCAGCAGTGACAATTACATCGAACCCTCAACCTCCTCTTGCGACTACCTCGGAATCAAAAAGAAACCATCTGCCACCAAGTACATATTCTATAAGTAATAGTGCATACGATCGTGGCCAAGACTCGACTCGTTATCATCGTGAAATGTCGCTCAGTATGAGCCAAGGATCACAAGCTGGTGGTTTGATGATGCAACCAGGAGGTCCATTTCGTCAATACGATATTATGGGTGTTATGAATCGCAGAGATACGGCACCTCAGATCTACTCGGTAAGTTTTTGTTAGATCTGTTAGATCCGGTGAGCACCAAGCTATTCTTACTAATCTTCTAAAGGCTGTATATTCCAGTGTCGATGTATATGAAATGGAAGTAAATGCTATTGCGGTTATGCGACGACGAAAAGATAGTTGGCTTAACGCTACCCAGATATTGAAAGTTGCAGGAATCGAAAAAGGAAAGCGAACAAAGGTCCTCGAGAAAGAGATTTTGATCGGAGATCATGAAAAAGTTCAAGGTGGATATGGAAAATACCAAGGAACGTGGATCAGATTTGAAAGAGGAGTCGAATTTTGCAAGCAATATGGTGTGGAAGAACTTTTGCGCCCATTGTTAAACTACGATATGGGTCAAGATGGAGGAATTGCAGGACAAGGTGGAATTGATACCCCGACGAAGGAACAAGCCATGGCTGCGCAACGAAAGAGGCTTTACAATACAGGACCAGAGAACCGTAATAATGGACAGTCTGGTGGAACCTTCTTCAAGAACATTTCGAATAATGCGTCGCTTGCAGTTGCAGCAATTAGCAAAGCCCGATTTGATTCACCTGTTCCTAGAAATCGAAATGGTAGCGTGCGACCTCCCAGTTTCAGCAGACAATCATCACAGCAACAAACTGGTAGTCAGGAAACTGCTTTCCCAGGCAACTCGCAACAAAGCATGCAGAGCTTCGTTTCTAATGACGGATTGACAAATGGGCAAGATTCGGCTTATGCAACTCAAGCACAATTTCAATTCTCGCATACCGGGAGAGAGGATGGAGATTTCCAGGAGCCACCACGAAAGAGACGAAGAGAATCCCCTGAACCCCCGAATAATAGTCAGCAATCCGTGAATGGTGGTTATAATAATATGTCTATGCGAGAGCCATCTCCGACTGAGCCTAATGATTCTTTCTTCTATCGTTCACAGGCCAATCTATCTCAGGATGAAGAGGCCCCGGTACCATTACCGCCTCTACCCGAAAACCAGTATAATGGAAAGGAGGGTTTGACCTTGTTATCACTTTTTCATAATGAAAATTCTTACTTGGGCACAAACGAACACAACGATCAGGAGGCGTTTCGCACGATGTCCGGTGTAGAACTTGATATTCCCATAGACAAATCAGCCAACACTGCTGTCCATTGGGCTGCTACTCTTGCACGATTACCTGTCCTACAAAAGCTTATTCAATCAGGTGCGAGCATATATCGAGTAAATCTCAGAGGAGAGACTGCGCTTATGAGAGCATGTTGTGTAGCCAATAATTTAGATCAGGGGAGTTTTCCAGATCTTCTTGAGCTACTCGGCAACACTATTGGATTTCAAGATAATCGTGGCCGAACAGTTTTACATCACATAGCTGTCACATCGGCTGTCAAAGGTCGCAGTCCTGCAAGCAAGTACTATCTTGAATCACTTCTTGAGTTTGTCGTCAGGAAAGGTCGCTCGTTTACAGGCCAACAACAATTAAATAGTGAGCCCGCAAATCCTCATGCCATGGACATTGGTCGATTTATGTCCGAAATGGTAAATGCACAGGATAATTCAGGTGATACGGCTCTCAACATTGCGGCTAGAGTTGGTAACAAGAGCATCATCTCCCAACTTGTGGAAGTTGGAGCAGATCCTGAAATTCAAAATAACTCCAAATTATGTCCATCAGATTTCATCGGTGGCCTAGGAAATCCTGGTGATCGTTTGGGTTTTGCAAGTCCTGATAAGAGAGGGAATAAAGCCACACGGGAAACCAGTGGTGAAATAATTGACTGTAAGATAATGTCCTTCTACGTCTATGAATCCATACTAAAATCCTCCCAGCCATAAATGCAGCACTTCGATCAACCCTTGAGGACTTCGGAAAAGAAGTAGAAGCTAAACAAGCTCAAATCGACTCTATCCATGCCAAACTTCGCGAAGCATCCGCCAACCTAGGAGAAGAACGACGCGCCATGGAAGCAAAACAAGAACGCAATAGACAACGTGAAGAACGTGATCTCAAAATTTCCAATCTCACTCGAGCTGCAGAAGAAGAGAGTATGAAATTACTTCAACTCCAACAACAATTCAATGAACCCACTTCCGACCTCGACCTCGAAATGCATCTAGGTGATGCTGATCAATCTCTTTCGGTTCCACCCATCCATGCATATATCAACACAACCCCTACTCGAAATTCCAAGCGTCAAAATGATCTCGCTAAAAGACAATCGTTACTGAAACAATTACCATCGATGCATATACTTCAAGCGCGCATCAATGCATATAAAGCCAATAACGATGCATTGGAAAGAGATGTCCACGATTTAAAGAGTAAGGATACGGGTCGCATAGCAAAGTATAAGAAAATTATTAGTCTGTGTACGGGTGTCGATATCTCGAAAGTCGATGGTGTTATTGAGGGGTTGGCGCGCGCGGTGGAGAGTGAGAGTGATGTGGATTTAAATCGAGTTAGGGAGTTTTTGACGAGGGTTGAGGGGGCTTAATTAAGTTTAGTTGTGGTATGATGTGGTGTGGAGTGGACTATTGCAGGAAGGAGATCGTGGGGATAAATAGTGCATATATGGTATGGTGTTAGCGCGCACAGTACTTGTATTAATACTAGTACGATTTACATGATCGGCGACTCGGCGTTGAATTGGATTGGATTGGACTGGATTAGCTTGGATTACATTAGATGCAAAGGAAAGGAAAGGAAGGAAGGAAGGAAAAGGTATCACAGATATGTATGTATATGATGATTGTAAGAGCAAGAGTGAGTGTGAGAAGTTCCATCCACTTTACGTTACTCTTCTTCTATGTATATACAATACGTATATCGAGTAGGAAATATGGAAAACATGGATATAGGATCAGTACTGTTACTGTAATAGACAGGCAGTAAAGTAAGTAAGTAGTGCAAACCCGTTTTTGAATCAAATAATTTAAGTTAGAGGATCGTAGTACCCGAGTAGTAATTTAATTACTTAGTAATTAGTTGATGTTAGTAAGGGTTATATCACTCAAATAGATTACTGATAGTCACGATGATTACTAGGAACCGTTCCATTGGAGGAGAGCCGACTGCTACATAGACTGTATTAGTATCATAAGCGAGGAGTTTTGAAGCGAGAACTTTGGAAGGATTTGAAAGATTTGAAAGAGATTTGGAGGGTTTTATGTTATGGATTCATTCTACTCGTGTTATAATCCTATCTTAAGTCAACTACCCTACTTTCGGACTACCTTTTCACACCAAAAACAGTGATTTTCGATTTTTATAACTTTCTTAATAATGAATATAATTGAATGAAATTTTAAATATAGATTCTTTATATAGTTATTAGCTTGGTTACAACTTTTCAGATTTTTAGTGATTTTATATAAAAAGTTTTTAAGATTTAAAATTCAGATTTTATTTTGTAGATAATTTGTATACAAATTAAAATATTCAATAACTTTTCAATATAAGTAATTAAAATTAATCTATTAATTTTAATTTTAATGAAATATTTGATATTCGAAGATTATAAAAATATCTTTTTATTTTAAATTATTCTATATATTTAAGCTTTTATTAATAATAATCGTTTTTTTTAATACAAATTTTTAATTAAAATATCTAATATTTTGAATAAAAGATTAATTACCAATTTTTATTTAAAATAAATTAGTTTTCTATTGTGACCAAAAGGGTATAAACAGGACT
>KI628602.1:0-156375 GCA_000503235.1 Sclerotinia borealis F-4128 | reverse complement strand
ATAATTGAGGGGAGAATAGGAAATGTAAATTTAATGGGATTTGTTTTACTAGATATTTTATTCCTATTATAAATAGGGGTGGATAGAGTATCTTTTTCTATTAATCATAGTTCTATTTCCTATAGAATAAGGATTAGATTCCTGACTTCAATTTGATTCTTAGCAAATATAGAAATGTCTAAAATAAAGGATCTAAATCGAATAAAGGAAAAAGACAAAAAAGGGTAAAACTCTAATTGTTTTTCAGGATTTACTATAATAATTTCCTATTTCTTTTTTATTAAAGGAGAAGAATAAAGATTGTTATTAAGTAATGAATTGGGAAGAGGAGATAGGGAATAATAAAAGATATTAGAAGTTTTTGGAAAGTTAAAAGGAATGCTAATAATACTATATTTATAGCTAAGGGAGTTATATTAGTTTTTGTTATTACTAAAACCAGGAGTAATACCTTAATCTTTCTTTTTTAAAGAAATTATTGTGTTGTTAATTTATTAATAGAAATCTGAGATTATTGATTGATGCAAATTCTTTATTTCTAGATAGTATTAATGTAATTAATATTAGTTTTGAGAAAAAGATTTGAAGAGATTTAACGATTATCCTTAATTGTAGCTATAAAATTGACTTGTAGATAATGTGATCAAAAGGGTATAAACAGGATTTCGATTATATATTTAGAATTTATAAGTGAAGAGCTATATAGGGTACTAAAAGGAGGACTATATATACAGGTATTGGGAGTTATAAGAGCTAAGCCCAAAAGAGTGAAAGAGTCCTAGGCGTAAGATGCCTAGGTCTAGAGCTATAGAGTTAAGGCTTTAAACTGTGAAAGAAAGGTTTAAGAGAGCCGTTGTATTATACTATATACGTAGTATAAGCCAGTAGGCGGAAGAGAGCCGTCTGTTCCGTTACACTATACCTTTTATATACAAATGTTTCGAATATAATATATATTTTTTATTCCTATTACTATATATATTCTATGTTTTATAATCATTAGATTTATCAATTTTCTCATTTCTGAAAAATGCTTATCGATATACATTTAATAATTTGAATTCTCTTTCTAATTCTACACCAATTGGAAAGTATAGCTTTATTTATTGTTACCAGAAGGTTAGAGCAGAAGCTCTAATAGTCTATAATATCAAAACGGGGTAGAAAGTATCGGGTTTATAATCTAAAAACTGCGCTAAACCTTTTATAAATCGATTACTGTTTGAAAACAGTAATTAAAAGGTTTTATTGATTAATCTAGTATCTAATAATGATCCCCAGTTTCAATAGAATATAGGAGTATCCGTTATTGTTTAGAAAACCTCTCAAAAAGTATCTGATTTTCGATTATATACATTGACTATAATTCAAGAAAAAGAGCCTAATTTGCTAACAAAATAGTTGCATTTTTGAAAGATTATTAAGGTTTTTGATATCAAGGATTATACACTTATAATATTAAAGAAACGAATAAAGCAATTGGAATATCAATTGACGGCAGTTATATTTAAGAAAAGGTGTAAGGTTGTGATTAGTCCAAATACTAGGTTTACAAGAATTAAAGCTATTAGGGAGGCACAAATTGTAACTGGGAATCATAGAATTATTACAAAGGATAGCGATAATACAATTGAAAGTGATAGCACAGGCGATTTTATTTTAATTGAATAATTATTGAGTTATATAGTTTGGGAGGTAGAGAGTTTTTTTTATTGGGTGGCCGAAAAGTGGGGTAGTTGACTTACTATATCTATTAATCCTCTTTTAGAAATAAGCTAGATAGAAAATAATTATATTCTTTATCTCTTTATTATTCCTTTTATAGATAGTATTATCAGAATCTATAAAAAAGTTAAAGAATTTTTATATATATAATTAGAATAGAAGTATAAGTTTAATTCTATATAAACTATATTTTAAATCTAGTACTAATAATAATATTATTCGATCTATTCTCTAGTACTTGTAACAAAACAGACGGCTCTCTTCCGTCCACTAGCTCATACATTCTATATGATATAATAAAACGGTTCTTTTAGACCTTTCTTTCTTAATCTAAAGCTTTACTAGTAGCTGAGCTATTCGCCAAAGACGCATCAAATATTCAGATCAGGTTCAGGGTCATGTCCGCTCAGTATTCGTACAGCAAGTATGTCCGTGGGGATGACACACCTGAGTATGCAAAGTACCTTGGGTATTTAGATGCAAGGGAATTACTGTATCCTGATTTGAAGCCGACTATTTTCAAAGAATTTTGTGGTGGATTTGTTAACAAGGATAGGAAGGTGCCGAGACCATATGCAAAGATGTCTCTGTAGGGATATTGTCGATACCGTTACTTGGACAAGCGGAAGTAGCCAGAGTGAAGGTTCGGCGTTGGCTTGACGGGTGATGTAATCCTGAAAGCAGTAAGGGAATTTCCGGAGCTGTTCTCTCAGACTGGTGTCAGAATTACAATGGTGAACGGTTGAGTACTCTTTAGTCATATCTTTTGCTCGTATGTGAGACGGCAGGCTAAGTATAACGTCAAGCTGATGATGGCCTGAGTCTTTGCGAACATCTTCTAGATTTCTGCTGTGATGACAATTAGTTGACGATCCCTCAGTCAGATAGCTAGAATCCTTTGTCTCTGTGCTGAAGTCTAGCTTGGAGAATTTCTAAGGGACTGGCTTATCGGTTTGGAATTATGATCTTGCATCGTTATCAGACACGCACATACTATAACACATCCAATTCACGAATACCAATCCGCATCTCCAAAATGTCTCAGTGGCCAGTTGCTCCGGAACCCCCGACTGAACCCGGGCGCTTTCGCGTGCTCTCATCCGCAGGCGGCATTCGAGTTTCTCCTCTCCAGCTCGGTGCAATGTCCATTGGTGAAGCTTGGTCCTCCTTCATGGGCAGCATGGACAAAAAGGCGTCCTTCAAACTCCTCGACGCTTACTTTGAAGCCGGCGGAAACTCAATTCATACGGCCAACAACTACCAAAACGAGCAATCGGAGGCTTGGATCGGCGAATGGATGGCCGCGCGCAAGAATCGCGACCAAATTGTCCTTGCAACCAAGTTCACTACAGACTACAAATACTGGGAACTCGGTGCGGGGAAACCTCCGAGCCATTGTGGGAATCACAAACGGTGTCTTCATGTGAGCGTCCGGGATTTCTTGAAAAGGTTGCAAACGGATTGGATCGATATTCTGTATCTGCACTGGTGGGACTATACAACCTCGATCGAAGAAATCATGGACAGTCTCCATATTCTCGTTTAACAAGGAAAGATTTTGTACCTGGGGATCTCTGACAGCCCCGCATGGGTTGCCAGCGCAGCCAACTATTACGTCAAAGGTAGCGGCAAGACGCCATTCAGCGTTTACCAGGGCCGCTGGAACGTCTTGCTACGCGATTTCGAGCGAGATATTATCCCTATAGCGCAACATTTCGGTATAGCTCTTGCACTGTGGGATGTGCTCGGTGGTGGCAAATTCCAGACCAAAAAGCAAATCGATGAGCGGAAAAAGAAAGGCGAAAGTCTTCGAAGCATGTTCGGCTCAGAGCAAAGTGAAGATGAAGCGATGATGAGTGCAGCTCTTGAGAAGGTGGCAGCAGAACAAGGCACTGAGTCTATAACGGCAATCGCCTTTGCATACGTCATGGCAAAAGCACCGAATGTATTTCCTCTCGTCGGTGTAAGGAAAATCGAGCATTTGCAGGATAACATCTCAGCGTTGAAGATTAGACTGACCAAGGAGCAAATTGAGAGTTTGGAAAGTGTCAGGCCGTTTCATGTTGGGTTCCCAAATGACTTCATTGGTGAGGATCCAAAACTGTCTGGTAAAACTGGTGGCCTCCTTGCTGCTTCTTCCCCTATGGCATTTGTTGTTGCTTCTAAACCCATCGGGTATGAAGGCGCATAGGAACGGGTTGTGCAGGGCTTTGTATACGAGATTCATGAAACTTTGGGACCGTTTAGAGATAGTTTTCAGCGCAGGGTCCGCACAAATAGCACTGAATAGCATATCTGAAAAAACGATTTTGTTTGATTTCATCAGTAACATCTGCCGCTCAAGTGCCCTGCTTTGTACACACGGCTGGCTTTCATGTGAATAATTCTTGATATCAAATCCTTCTACCTCCCGAACTACCCATGGCATTAGAAGCACATACACTACCGTCTAATCTCAGCTAACTGAGCGTAAGCCTTTCCTACAAGTTTTTATTATTTCAAGTCGCTAAT
Organism: Sclerotinia borealis F-4128; assembly: GCA_000503235.1. NCBI lineage: Eukaryota > Fungi > Ascomycota > Leotiomycetes > Helotiales > Sclerotiniaceae > Sclerotinia > Sclerotinia borealis. Next base: position 152,139 of record KI628602.1, on the reverse strand, counting down.
ACAAGATTGTAAACTTGTTGATTGGATAATCCATTTTATTGAATTTAGCTTCAGTCTCTTTATACAACTTGACCAAACTTGAAGAGGTAAGGGCCCAAGCTCAGTTAGCCGAGATTAGACGGGTACTCTGACTCCAAGATCGAGATAGACAATAATACCGACAGGTAAGGAGATGACATATACATAGCTTTGTTAAGACGTCGGAATTAGCATAAGCCAGTTGACTTCTCATGAGCGCCTTGCCTTTGAATATAGTAAACCCGAGGGTTGTTAGCCTCACGCACGAAACTTTCGAACCCTAAGAGGCTAAGAGTGGGGTATAAAAAGTCATGCAGGGGATCCGGCCCGAATCGAGCATAGTGTGATGCAGCTGTCATCAACTCGCATTACGCTTCCAAGCTTAAGTTACTTACGGACTCCTCGATAGCGGTGATACCTACGATACCTTTATCTACGATGATCTACCCTATACCCTATACCCTATATCCTATTGTATTGATGATATAGATATGATCTACCCCATTCGTCGATATATCTCATCCATCGATATCGACTAATAGGACTACTCTATTTGTCGATATCGATGAATTGAAACCTTTATCCGAATGGGTCGTTCTAATAATCGATTGATAGAGTTTATGTCTCTTCAACCCCCCCGCCCCCCCCGAGTAATATAAAGTCCCATGCTTCATGTTGTCTAATCAACCAGCTTCTACATAGAGCACATGGGGCCGTCGATTAGACTGGCAGCGAAGTCTTGGTTAATCGGGTACAGTTTCGTTATTTTTCATGTATTATCTCCAACCTCCGACTCGATATTAATTATCTTGGCTGAAGAAAGTCACCATCGAAGGGTCCATACTACCACGGAACGGTGGTATAAAGGGAGATGCATAGCCTAGATAGCCATTAAAGCAGAATTTGTTCTATCTTTCTACTTTCCCCTACCAGAACAATGTGGTTTACACGTCTCATTCTCCTGGCGAGCCCGCTGGCCTTGTCGACCCTTCTCAATGCCAGGGCCGATGAGAATTTCACTTCTGGTGCAACCAGTGAAGGAAGCTGCCAGCAAGGTGTATGTCAAGGAAAATGACTGCCCCAAATAAGATCGAGACTGACAGAGGCAGTGCGCAACATTGGAGACAGCATTACCCGGAAGGCTACACTACAAAGCAGCGGATACAAACTTTCACTATCTGAGACTAAAAACAACAACAAACTGTCTATGTCTGCCGCAGAAGAAGTCTCTAAAGTCTTGCAAGTTCTCGTGGAAAACTAGTGCAGATTTGCCGTCAAGTGCGGTGGCCACTCCCGCTTTCCAGATGACTCAGTCTCAGTCGGTGGAGTTACGATCGACCTAGGTCTCATGAGTTCTACAGTGGTCTCAAATGACAAAACTAGTGCTCGCGTGGGCGGCGGAGCGTTGACGCGTCAAATTTTTGCTGCGCTTGATCCGTACGGGTTGGCCCACGTTGGGGGAAGGCAAGGACAAGTCGGGATAGATGGATTCGCACTTGGAGGGGGAACTTCAGTCCTCTCAGCAAAGCACGGATGGGCCCTGGATAGTATCCTAGAGTACGAGGTACGATTGTCTATCCGCAATTATACTTGCCTGCTAACTGATCAAGATTGTACTTCCGAACGCAACCATTGCAACTCTTTCAGAAACCCAATATCCGGATCTATACTATGCTCTCCGAGGCGGCGGCAACAACTTCGGTATCGTGACGGCATTTAATGTGAGCGTCTTTCCCCAAGGCCCCGTGTATGTAGGATCACGCGCTTTTACCGATGAACATGCGGAACAAGTGCTTGAGGAGGCCGAGAAGATATTCACCTTAGAGGATGTCGAGGACACCAACATAGTTCTTGAGTACCAATACTCTTTCTCTGCTGCACAAAATTTCGGCACCATCACCACCACTCAACGATATATTGAACCTGTTATGAACCCGCCCGTGTACAACGCTTTGAATGCCATCCCGGCTGTGGCGAACCTCACAGGAATTATCAGCAGCCTGGCAAACTCAACGGGGAACATTCCAGTGCTGGGACAATCGAGATACGTCAAACTGAAGATAGAAGATACGAGGATAGCGGAGAATGCTAATACTGACTGTTGCAGGGCCATCTTCGCCTCCTTGACGCATTACCCATCCGTCGAGCTCGGCAAGCGAGCTATCGCGCTCCTAAAAGAAGAAATGCAGCTCCTTGGAGACTCAACTGATATCTTCTCGACAATGATCACATACTCCATTCCCACCACAGCAATTGAAAGGATGAAGTCTCGAGGAGGGAATGCTCTAGGCATAGACGCCGAAGATCATCTCATCAGTAAGTCCTCAACCAACTAGGATTTGGGCGTGTTGCCCAATCCGATGTAAGGGACCGTATTTTAATAATAATACAGTCAATCTTCTCTCAGTAACCTGGCCTAGCAATGCTGATGATAGAGCTGCACATGCTCTAGTGAGTCGCTTCATGACGAGTTTCAAACAGGCAGCTGAAGAACTGAATGTCTTGCATCCGTTCGTCTACATCAACTATGCGAACAAAGGAGATGATGTTTTCGCTGGCTATGGTGAAGAGATCAAGCAGCGTCTGATTGCGATCCAAAAGAATATCGATCCATTTGGTATCTTCACGTCTTCTGGGCTGTGCCGTGGATTCTTCAAGTGCGTTGATATATTAGCGGTAGGGTGTTGGCAAAAGTTCATAGTAGCGATAATAGCAACAGGAATAGGCGGGATTGGGCTTCTATGTCGCTTATTTCTCAACTGTATATATATTACATGTTAGAAGGCACCATTACGAGTATAATACATGGCGCTCAATTCCCAGCATGCTTCATTCCGTGAGTCGATGGCACGTGAAAGAAGCTTAAAATACTTCTATCCCATGTGACATTCATTTAGTCTGGGAATGCGTGGAAAATGATGGCAAACCAAACCAACGGTATCGTATGACTGATCAAAACTTACCAGTCGGAGTATGTTATGCCCCAGAAAATATCTCATGACGGTTGGTTTTACTTATCGATTTTGATGGGCTAGCTGCAGGCAGACACATTCGCTTACTTTGCCATCTGGGCTGTTTTCACGTCGCCACATCAACGCTCGTTGACGTTAAATATATCACATGAATCACATAGATATGAAGACATATATCTGTGGTTTTTCGAGGGTATATTATATTGGCCTGGTAATGTGGGACAAGCTTGATCTTCGGAAGTGAGAGGAAGGATATTTGATGACCCAGAGGACATGTCTCGCGCGAGACGGATGCGAAAGCCCTGCGGAATTAAGGACTCTGCTACCGGGATGTCTTTCCTAAATGTGAGCTGAACAGACTTAGAAATTGGATCCGATGAGGAGCAAGCAGCGGTAGCCAAGGCAAAGGCTTCGAGCAGCCAGGATCTCGAGGAACTCGTGCAGCAGGAAGTGTTTGTCGATAGCTAATAGTCTCTCACAGGTTGAAGCGAGATTATTTGTTTTGAGATATTCGACGCATAAATTACGCTTCAAAAGTCCTCAGAAAGGCTGCCAGAAAGGTGTTGACTATGTTCCTTTGGAAGGCCTCGAGAATGTTTCTAGTTTCAAAACGAGACCATGACGGTGGTAGAACTTGGGAAATACAAAGATTTCCTAGTAAATCCAAAGCTTCTGGCTGATCACGAAGAATTCTTCTGGCTATAATCCACCACGGAAGAGAGACTAGCTGATTATCGGCATTTCGCGAAGCAGTTTGTTATGCACGGTCAGGTGCTTCCATTAATCCACTGCTTTTTTGCAATGCCGCGGTGCAAGAACCTTCATCTTTCACTACCGGCTGCAATGGAAGAAGCAATTTCGCTTGATGGACACAAACGACGTTAAGCATTAGAGCCAACGATCGCACGCGGCAGCAGTGGGGTATGATACCGACCTGATCGCGCTAAAAGCATACCTCTATACGATATTCGTGGTGTCGAGAATCAGTAAGTCGCACACGTTTGGAAAATGGAAGACTGGTGAAAACAATGCGGCTTGACTACATTGACTACCCTTCCACGATAGCATCTCCAATCATCAAGTGTCTTGATCGGCGTCCATACACGATGCGAGTTTTCCATAAATACCGCTTGCAATCCCGTCTTCCGCATCGAATGAATAACAATCGAGCTTGCCTTGAGCCTTGATAACTTCAAGCTGAACGCCGTAATTTTTGACTGCCTCAAGAAATCTTCTAATTCCATAAGCAAAAACCTCCGTATCTCCATGATCAACAATCATTTTCGGAAGACCAGCGAAGGTATACCCTTTAGGTAGATCATTCCTCGCAGGAGAAAGTAACCTAGATCTTAGATCTGGTCCGGTTTGCGTGTACTGGTAAGCCGCGCTGCTCAAAATTTCAGGGTTTAAAATGTTGTATTTCAGTTTCTGCGAATCCCCGGAGAAATCATCCACGGGATCTACGAACGGCGGTAGCAACGCTGAGGGAGGAGCCAGGTAAGTCAAGCTCGTGGCGTCGAAGATACAAGAGTGCCGTAAGCACGATTCCTGCACCTCCGGAGCCTCTCATAATACAAATGTTCTTCGCCGAGTAACCTTGATCGAGCAAGTCAGTAAGATGCTGCCACTGCGTCCTGAAGGGCTGCGGGAAACGCTGTTGCTGGGGTAACGGCTTTTCTGAAATTGACCCCCAAAACTTGGAATGGAAGTTATAGCCATGAGACTATACGGTAAAGGCGACTGAATTGGATGACCTTGAACCATCGCACCGCCAAACCATTGCCAAAAACACGGCACCACATCGGGAGCGACGGAAGGATGAATCACATCTCCAAGTAGGGACCTCGACGTACGATGCATCGAATCAATAATCAATAAAATAATCACACTCAAGCCCTTTCTTCTTTTTCTTATTTATATTATATATAATTAATTAAATATAATGAATATATAATACTCGAGTATAAGCAGAAGAGAGATAAGATACGAGAGAGCATTATATATTAAACTTGCTCATTACCCATTACTCATCGCCTATCATTCAACTTTATTTTCCTTTATATATATATTTCTATATTCATATACAATATAATACTTGTCGTATATCAAATCAAAACCCCAGCCGCTGCCCTCCGCCTATAAGAAGAAAAGGAGTATAGTATTCCCAAACGCCACGCTCATGCAAAGACCATCACATCACATCACACCCCTCATTAAGTTGACTCATTACCCCATCCATGTTGGCCGGAAATCGGGTTCTGACTATCATATTTGTCCAGCTCGCTGCCGTCGCCCGAGTAGCCTATCCTATCGCGGTTATCGTCGATTATACGGGCGTATTCGATTAGGAGTCTGAAGGTATAGATCTAGTTTTGAGTGTGAGTTAGCATCGTTTGTTTTACCTATCGATGAACGATTAGAATCTCACCTCAATATCCTCCTTTCTCAGCACCTTTTTCGCCCATTCTCTTCCCTGTCTCCCCAATTTCCTCCCTTCGAAATCATGTCTTTGTACATAAGGCTTTCCATCCTTTCCTTTCGAATCTGCATCTCCCAATCCGATGAAATACGTGAGAATACTGTATAATTCATCATATCGATTATCTAATGGGACGAAATGTCTCCATGCGAATAATCGACTATCGTGCCATTCCCTGAAGATGGTACTTTTAATGCCTAGACTCTTGCTCTGGAGAAATGCATGCCAACGCCCGGAAAATGAATGCCCGTCAACGTCAATGAGGAACTTTCTTTTGAATTGGTCGGTGAGTTCTACGGCTGACTTGTAGGTCCATACGTTATCATAGAAACCACAGTCTGGTACACAGGAATAGGGCTCGGTGAAACCCACATCTGTGTATTTCGTGGCGAATTCACCAGGTTGGAATTGGTCATATGGTTTATATGCACCAGCATTATCCGGATCCATGGCCATAATGTTGACATTCGTATCTTGCATAACCGTGCCATTAGTGAGTAGAGCTAATCTTTGGCGATGCATGTTCTTCCAAGTCTCTGCTGTATTTGTCCCGCCAGAACTGACACCCCTCCAAACCATATTATCCACTTTGTCATCCCAACTTACATCACCTTTCGGGTCGTAGGTATATCGAACATCTTCAAGATCGTAGTACTTATTGGCGGGAAACAAAATATCATTGTTGATATTCACTTTACACTCTCCAAACACAGGGAGCGGAAGCTTGCTAGCCACTACTGTGCTACTTGCGTACAGAAACCCATGCTTGTCCTGGACTTCAGGGCCGATTGTACAAAGATCAGAGGAGAGATTAAAATTTGTAATGAAGCCCCCCTCGGCACTCTTGTACGTGGCTTCTGCAGTAGATTGTTGAAGCTCTGGATCTCTCGCATGGGACTCCGGAGGGCAGGCTTCTTTTGCGATTAACATGTATTGTTGTCCTGGGGCCCTGAACCACTCCGGATCTTTCAAAAGCGGCTCAGTCTTCCCATCTTCGAATAATGACGCCCCATTTTGCCATAATCCAGACATATTTGTGGTAAATTCGGCCACAGCCTCTGGCAGCATAAGTCTACTTGCCGTTTCATTGGCAAGAAGGGCCTGCATATCATCCCATGGTACTGCTACGCGCGGTTGATCTAGTCTATTCATAGCAATGTCCATGTCCGGCAAGTGTTTAACGTAGGGTTTGATCATTTCTTCCATAGTTTCTGCCCTCCAATTCTCGTTGCTCAACATCCAAACTTTCCCAGATCGTATGTGAATTCCCGAAATGCCATCGTGTTCGATTGCATGGAGATGCGCCGCTTGAGATCGAATAATCGCGGGATCGACTCCCCAGAATGGGCGTAGATCATCCATGACTTGCTCAAAATCGTCGATATTGTAAACGTTCCTATCTCGGGCAAATTTGTACCATTCCCTAAATTTTGGGGGTGGATGCCTTCCATATTTCCTTCTATATTTTGCCACGGTTTCCTGAAATGTTTTCGATCTGCTTTCGTCATATACTCGGAAGGCTTCATCTGCCTCTTTCATAAGAGCAGCTATAGGATGTTGGTCTGCAGTGTCACCCACCACTTCTTGATCTTGATGCGACGGGGAAGATTTTGAGGACTACATGAAAGAATGTTAGCTAAGTCCAGGGAAGAGTTTGTGGAAGGCGCAGAAAGGACTGACATCTGAGTCCGGCTTATTTTTCAGACCTGGTATAGGAATCTTCTTCAAATTTGATCGCATATCTGTACCCGAGAGCATAGAAAGATTGAAGAAAAGTATTATGAGGCCAGTGACGACCAGGAAGAGGAAGAAACGGCGCTGGCCGCGATCAAGTCCCATGGTGCCGGTTGAGGTACTCTCTCAAGAATATTGTCCTTTATAAAATTGAGGTACGCATCCGAATGTTAACTGGCACAAGGATGGTTGGTCATAAAAGAATTTCAGATAGTGAAAGTATAGAACAGGCCATTAGTTGTATAATGTAGTTCGTTTGTACAATGTAGTCTGCGTTACAACATGGAGATAAGAAATCATGGAGATGAGAAATTGTCGATTCCTTTCTCGAATATAAGTAATTGATTTGGGTTTGGGTCTGGGGGGTCTGATAAGGTTCTCGCCCCTGATCTTATCTACTAAAAGTGGAAAACTACTACGCTGAAAGAAGCTTGAAATCACGGAGCTCTCACTATTTACAGGCTTGTTACAGGGATATTAATACCTATAATATCCCGGGGAAACAACTCAATCTGATAGAGAAATATTAAAGCAGCATGAATTTATATATCCAATCAGCATTCAAATCAACAAATTCTTCAGAACTCTTAAGTGAGGCTCAATATCGATATTATATAATTTAGATACCACAACCCTTCAACAAATTATGCCTCCACGATTACCAGCACTCACTGCGGCTTGTCGCTCAGCGCCAATTTTGGCGTCTCCTTTGGCAGCATTCCTTGCACCATTTATGCAAATCCGGAACGCTTCGATTCTCACAAACTTGTCGGATAATCCTGGGGCATATAATAAACGTATACGAAGAGGTCGAGGTCCATCAGCAGGGAAGGGAAAGACATCAGGACGTGGTCACAAAGGTCAGAACCAGCATGGAAAAGTACCGGCACGATTTCAAGGTGGTCAAACGCCACAACACATTGTCCATGGCGTGAGGGGGTTTGAGAACTTGTATGCATCTACCAGCTTCTTATTCTCAATTGGCACTCATAGTTCTTTTTGAGAAGGCTTCCCGCCGAACTTTGACTAACTATTTTCTCAGATTCTCTGTTGATATGTCTCCAATAAATTTAAATCGCATACAAGAATGGATCGACCAAGGCCGACTCGATCCAACACGTCCCATCACTTTGAAGGAGTTGGCAGATTCTCGATGTTTACATGGAGTGAAGGATGGTGTAAAGCTCTTAGCTAGGGGAAAGGAGGATTTGAAGACGCCAATCAATATTTTGGTATCTCGAGCTTCGGCGACGGCAATTGAGGCAGTGGAGGCGCTTGGAGGCACCGTCACAACCAGATATTACACTAAACCGGCGATCAAGAGACTTTTGACGGGCACATCTGTCTCCAGTGCTGTCCCACTTTCAGCAGTAGACGCCCAGTTGGCCAGCGATTCCCCAATCCTCTCAGCCGCTTCTGCCGCGTCACCATTTTCGTACCGCCTGCCTGATCCCACAAGTCGAAAAGATATCGAATACTACAGAGACCCAGCGCACAGGGGATACTTGAGTCACCAAGTGGAGGAGGGTCAAGGACCAAGTTTGTTCTTCAAAGCTCCTCGAACTGGAACCTTCAAAAAGAAGTCGAAGAAGATAGGTACAGCTGCTGCGGCGAGGGACAACAGGATATGGTAAATGGCGCCATTGTATATTACATGTATGGAACGGCTGTATCGTATTATAAGATGGATCAAGCAAAGTTTTGCAGCTTCTTAGGGACTGAACATCATGCTGTAGACCAAAGACCTACAAAAGTCAACCTCAAGAACAACATGTCGCGTCGAGTAATTCCGGGCCTTTGCAAATATGCCCATTACTCTGCGGATTTATCATATTATGATTCAACGAGAACAAGACAGAGCAAGGCGGTTGACTTTTATCATCATCTGAAATTCTGATCCGGCTCAAACCTTTTCTAGCTATATCTTGCAGCGAGATTAGATGTGGCCAAGAAATGATCTATTCAATTAAGCCTTGAAAGCATAACCCCCTTTTCTCCCCCCCCTCCCTCAAACTTCCCCGACTTGAAGATTGTTGATATTGGTCATGAAGATTCTGTACATTTTGCATCAATGCCATTTGCATGATATCGTCTGCAATACTGAAGGGTTCGCATTTTAGACGACTTCATTCATCCCAGGGCTGTATAAACGTGACTACCTAATCCCTACTACACGTATGAATTGAGGTAAATGCCAGAAGTTACAGTTACTAAGTATGTATGTAATGTTACAATGGACTTTATAATACAATTATTCATAATTACTCAAAAACTTTATATCAATTGAATTCTCTCCATTTAAGTAAGATTCCTGTCATTACTCGATTAGATCCGGGATCCATAGTCCCACCTATTTTCTAATTAAATCCGACCCTTATGCGCGGTTACATGAGTGAGCTATGTCCAAGCTTTCCCGCGTCTAGAGCTCCCAAGCTTCCATGATCTCCAAAACAATCACATCTGATAACGACGTTACGACACGGAATTAATCAATTTTGACTTACTGTACATACTTATATACATCCTAGAGAACGGTAGGGACATAATGTCGTCTCTATTTGGAAAAATCGATGAGCCTATCGCAGTAACGAACTCTTCTAAGTCGCGATTATCTCTCTTCGACGACGAACCAAGTCCAACCCCAGGATCCAAATCCTCGCTATTCGCAGATGACGACGATGTCTCGGGAGGTTCGCCATGGGATATATCAGTGCCAAAGAAAGCAGCTCGGGGAGATTTGCTGAAAACTCTCCTTCCGACATCCGACGTGCCAGAGAGTTACATTGATATCTTTGATGATATGCTCAAGAATGGCAATAATTCCAATGGAAAGCTTAGTAGGGTCGGTGTCTCAAAGCTTTTAAAGGCTGCAAATTTAAATGCCGATAAGACGAGTTGGATTTTGACAATTATTGCCCCTACTGCAGAGAAAGATCTAGAACGGAATGAGTTCAATGTACTGTTGGCATTGATTGGCTTGGCTCAGGAAGAAGAAGGCGTTCAAGATGTTACACTTGATGGCGTAGATGAGCGACGAAGAAGTCAGTGCTTTTTCTTATTTGATTTCGCTTGTTCTAATCCGATAAATGCGCAGATCTCCCAGTGCCCAAGCTTACAGGCTTGACAACTTTATCAACCTCGAATTTAGAGTCTTCTATCCCAGATGAACCAGCTACGAAGCCTTCTCAACGACCTATAACTCCATCATCTGTAACTCGGTCACTATCTCCTCAACAAACTCGAATGTTACGAAAGGACTCCCTCGAATTCCCCGAAGCGGATCCGTGGGCTAGCCCGGCTCTTCATAAAGGTCATAATCATGCTAGTCCTAGATCGAATGGGGCGCCGACGAATGGAGTACGCGAACCTGTAAGAACTTCAAGTAATTTTACAACCAATTCTACTGGTGGATCGAATGGAAGTCAACCTCAACAATCCAGAAGTGTCCCCCAAGAGCCTGTAAGTGGGGGATGGGGATCCTATGACGCGAATTCAAATTTCAACAGCTCAGTAACACCTCCTGTTGGCGGAAGCGGTGGATTTGGTGGCGATGGCGGAGAAGGGGAACGACCGGAAGAACCTGCGCCACCGGTCCGCACGTTTGGCGGTGGTCGTGTGACTAGTAACGGAGTGGAAGAGAATATAGTCGTCACCCTGTTAGCTGAGAAAGAGGGAATGTTTCTGTTTCAACATCATAATTATCAAGTCTCTTCTATTCGTAGAGGAAGCAAGGTTGTGAGAAGATATAGTGATTTTGTCTGGTTGTTAGATTGCTTACAAAAGCGATTTCCTTTCAGACAGATACCCCTTCTACCCCCCAAGAGAGTCGCAGGTATGTTGAACGGCCCGAGAATTATGCACTGTTAATAAAAGGGTTTCTTTAGTGAACGGGAACCATCTGGCTGCCGAAAGCTCATTTATGGAGAAGCGAAGAAGAGGATTAGCACGTTTTTCCAATGCGCTTGTCAGGCACCCCGTTCTTAGTCAAGAGCAGCTGGTCATAATGTTTCTGACTGTTCCAACTGTAAGCCCCCACTTCTTTAAGGCTCATACACTGTTACTAAGTATAGGCTAATTAGCATCAGGAGCTTGCTGTTTGGCGAAAGCAGGCTACTATATCTGTCCAGGAGGAGTTTGGTGGACGGCCACTACCCCCAGGACTGGAAGACTCTCTACCTCTTACTCTCAACGATCTCTTCGCTCAGACCCGAACGGGTATTCGACGATCTGCGGATGCCTATGTTAATATGTGCAATCTTATGGATCGTCTTGCAAAACGCAACGAAGGGCTTGCTGCAGATCATTTACGTATGGCGCTGTGTCTGCAATCGCTGACTGACGCCTCTCAAGACACCTACGCTATTGATACTAATGAAGTACCATTATTGAATGAGGGCCTTCATTCTACTGCGAAACATCTTTCCAACAGCCAAAGTCTTCTCGAAGATGAGGCAAAAGCCTGGGACCAAGGTGTTTTAGAAGACTTAAAGAGACAGCGAGATGCTCTTGTCAGCATGAGGGATATGTTCGATCGCCGCGATCGCTATGATAAAGACAACATACCATATTTAGAGCGCAGGATTGAGAACAACGAGAACAAGCTTGTCACAATACGAGCAAGGCCGGAAAACATGGTAAAGCCAGGAGAAATCGAGAAGGTCACAGAAGCGATTATCAAGGTAAGATTGTCATCCATTCATTCAAACCAACGAAAACTAACCATTCGTAGGACAAGGAATCCATTGTAGCTCAACATGCACGAGGCATATTTATCAAAGAGTGCATCAGAGATGAGCTCATTTACTTCCAATCAACACAGTACAGCATCAGTCGACTAAACCAAGATTGGGCACAAGAACGTGTCAAGTACTCGGAACTTCAGGCAGATAACTGGAAACAGTTGCAAGAAGAACTCGAAAGTATGCCGGTTGGGGAATAGCGAGGGAATGTATGGCGGTTGCTTTTCATTGCATCCTTTTGAGGACTTAACTTAGATACCATTAGCAGCATTCGTTTTAGGGGTTGATTTATTGGGAGCGTCAACTTTACTTGTATACATAACTACTGTTTGGAATGGAAAGGTACGTGGTACGTGGTGGACACCATGGAAGGCCAGTGATATTCATTCAGAATACTTAATACCACATCATTTAATTTATTACCTGTTGACATGAACAATGTTTAGATTACTTTGGATATGTGACCGCAGGAGAGATCATGCTTAGAAAAGACTTTATTTTGGCTATTCGTTGCATAATGTAATACAATACAATACAATACTTCAAGAAGTAAGACTTACCATCTTAGATCGGACATCTCCCCCTTTTGTCAAATGTAATAAATATCGCCTAAGGCACTAACTAATATGCAGTTACTTGAAACGAGGCGGCTCGGTTGTGATAACACCGGATTATCCATAACTTTATTTATCGCGCAGCGGGACGGGACCCAATACCGGATCCAAAGCCCATGTCCTCAAAATCAACAACCCCGCCATCACCCTTCCGACCTTTAATAGACATATAGACGAACTCAAAATTTATGGTATCTTTGGTGACCTGTGAACTCTTTCAACATGCCTCCAACTGCACAGCAGCGCTCTTTAATTTATCAGCTCATGCAAATTACTGGTGTTTCGGAAAGAAATGCTACCAAAGTAAGTAACTGTTGCCTCAAGCTCCTCCAGCCTGCCAAAATGAGAACCACTCGCTGATAGATCTTGCCCCGCAGATTCTCAAATCGACAAGCTGGAAAGTAGATGCGGCATGTGATAGGTGAGCGCAAGTTTCTCTTCCTACATACATATATTGGTGAGCTGCACAAGACGAGTTGCCGGTTTCCATGGCAGTTCGACAAATTCCCTCGATATTCGATCTGGCGGTGGGCTGCGGAGATGCCGTTTGGAAGCGCTTGGGATGTGTGCGAACAGTCCAAAGTGTCCTTGTACACGGAGTTTAATAGGCAAATATACATACGAGTATTCGAAATTACTTCAGAGCACCTATCGACATGCGCTGTCTGCGTCCCCTAAACATAGCGCCTGCGAGGTGGGGGATTGCCGGTCCAGAGGACTTCCTTTCACTCGAAAACCATCGATACCCCATACTGCCATCGCCAGCTCATCTTATAAACGCACTGTTCTGTTTGGATTTAAAAGTGATTATCTACCTTTAATCGCAGCCCAATTCTCTGGCAACAAACCTCGGGCATATTTCCTTTCTCAGGTTCTGATTCTCGATAGTCGAGCTCACAATAGAGATTTTACCAGCTTATATGGCAGCTCAAACTCTGCAGTTCATACTAACATGTCAACTATAATAGTTTCTTTCAAGCAAATGGCAATGCCGCCCCCCCTCCTCAGTCAAGAGAAAAAGAGTCTTTAACGAGGCTTTTTGAAAGCTACCGCAGTATGTATTGACAATCTATCCCGAAATCACTTTGATACGGACGAGGCTGAACATTGGCAATTTAGCTTTCAGTGACGATGCCGATATGGTTGGCGTCGATGGCACTATGAAGTATTTCGGTAACGATTTGGGCATCAATCTCGAAGGTGTCGAATTTCTGATACCTTGCGAAATTATTCAAGTGCCATCGATAGGAGAGATGTCTAAAGAGGGCTTTGTTGAGGGATGGAAGAAACTTGGGTAACACTTCCCCCTGACAACATTTACACACAGCGGCTAATATTTTTCAAAAGGCTTGATACAGTACCAAAGCAAAAGACATATCTTGCGAAGGCCGTAACATCATTGTCGACTGATGTAGAGCTGTTCAAGAGAGTGTATAAACACACATTTGTTTGTGCTCGTGAGAAGGGACAGAAAGCTCTTTCGTTAGAAGGTGCCAGTGTGTATTGGGAATTGTTGTTCAACTCGCCAGGAAAGCAATGGAAGACTGCCTCGACGAATTGGATCAAGCTATGGTTGGAATTCCTCGGACAGCACTGGAAGAAGAGTGTGAACAAAGATTTGTGGAACCAAACATACCAATTTCATGTGAAGACAATGGAGGATGAAAGTCTGAGTTTCTGGAATGAGGATGGAGCATGGCCAAGTGTCATTGATGAATTTGTTGCCCGGATGAAAGAGATTAGGGGCGATTCGGAAGTTGGAGAGACGATGGAGACTGATTGAGAAGGCACGTTAAAGCTCTACAAGCGACACATTTTCATTTTTTTCTCCCTTCAGAGAAGCATATTCCAGGTTGCGCACGGCGTTCTAGGTAGCAGACTGGCGTTCAGACACCATACAAGCAAGTGAGGAGGAAATTCCACAAACCCTCAACAACCTTGATTTAGATTCAACCTCCATACCCTGACATGTAAATGTTGACTGCATTTCCCTTCTGACGCCGAGTAATATAACATACAAATGGTATCATGCCATTCACTCATGCCTCCTTCACATGTTCTTCCATTGTCCAAGGAATGATTGATCCAAATTTACTCAAACTCTCCAATGTGCCATCTCCCAACTTCACCGAACTAAACTTGATCATCCGTGGATCTGTTCCAAGAATCGTCCGTACCATATCTTGTGTCCGGCTCGCGGCGTCGTATCTCATGACAAAGTAATGACCTTCATGGTATTGTGCTTGATGTTTGCGCGTTCGCTTGGGTAGACTCGATACGCCCCAGTTGCGCATACCACGGATGGTCCCGCCGGATTTGAGAATGAGTGTTCCTGCTGTGCGGGCAATTCTGTGTGCGGGGAAGAAGGAATTAGTTCAATCTCGATGATTGAGGGGGCAGGAGGGGAAAGGGAAGAGGCAGTTTACTCTTTGACCTCGACGAGGTTGTTGGGTCGAACCTGGAGGGCGGGTTAGATTATAGGTTTTATTGTCTAGGAGGGGGAGGTATAAGGGCGAGGGGACTTACAATTGCGACGAGCTCGTACAACATCTTGGTGACTACATTCGAATTTTGATGTTGATGGGCCTCGACTCAAGGTTGTTCATGGAAATTAGTCGGAATTTAGATTTGCCGACGCTAAATAATATATTTTGAGATGGAATTGCGATTGTGATTATCGATAAGAAAATCCCCCCACAATCTCAATATTTTTTCTGAGGGCAAATTGTCTACGATAAACATCATAACTCAAAATGTCGAAACGCCCAGCTGAAGATGAGCACAATGACCTGTCGTTGAAGGCAGGAGAGAGACCACAAAAAGCAGAGTTAGATGATGGGGTGGGAGAATTCGAAGACGAATTTGAGGACGAGTACGAGAGTGAAGATGAGATCTTAGAGGCAGGCGTTGATGGGAGACCTGATGCTGAGAGGGAAGCTGAAGAAGCAGGTTAGTGGAAGCGGATATGAAGCTATTACGATTGCGCATGTGTGGGAATCTTGCTAATATCATTACAGAGGCCATGGAAGTTGATCAACAGACCTTCATAGTTGGTAGGAATAAGCTGGAACCGGGGCAGACATTATCCCCTGATCTTTCTACATACGAAATGCTTCACGCTCTGAGTACCCCATGGCCTTGTCTTTCTTTCGATATACTCAAGGATGGTTTGGGCGACAACCGAAAAACATACCCTGCTACTATGTATGCAGTCGCAGGAACCCAGGCCGAAAGCAAACGAGAAAAGGAAAATCAACTGATGGTTATGAAGTTCAGTGGATTGAGTAGAATGGAGCGGGAGCAGGGCGAAGAGGAATCGGACGAAGATGAAGATGAAGACTCGGATCCTATACTCGAATCGACTTCGATACCCCTCACTGCTGCGACAAACAGAATACGTTCACATCAAACACCTGCGTCTGATTCATCGCGACCTCCCACTACTCTGACTGCTTCAATGAGTGAATCGGGTCAAGTTCTCATTCACGATGTTACTCCTCATCTATCCTCTTTTGATACCCCCGGTACTGTTATTACTACACAACAAAATAAAGCTCTATCAATTCTTCGAATGCACAAATCGGAAGGCTATGCACTTGACTGGTCTCCCTTGATATCTACCGGAAAATTGGTAACAGGAGACAATGATGGGAAAATTTATGTCACTACAAGAACTGCCGGAGAAGGCTGGGCAGTCGACTCGCGCCCCTTCACGGGCCATACTGGAAGTATCGAGGAATTACAGTGGAGTCCTTCGGAGAAGAACGTCTTCGCATCCGCATCCAGCGATGGTACAATCAGAGTATGGGATGTACGAAGTAAAAGTAGAACCGCAGCTCTCACAGTCCAAGTTAGTGATACAGACGTCAATGTCATGTCTTGGTCACACCAAACATCTCATCTCCTCGCCTCCGGCGCCGACGATGGAGTCTGGGCCGTCTGGGATCTCCGAAACTGGAAGCCCAGCAACAATTCTTTACCTTCAAAACCCACACCCGTGGCCAGCTTCAACTTCCACAAAGAACAAATTACCAGCGTGGAATGGCATCCTACAGATGATAGTATTGTAGCTGTAGCTGCCGCCGATGATACATTGACTCTATGGGATTTGGCGGTAGAATTGGATGACGAGGAGAGTAAGGATACCGGTGGTGTCAATGATGTACCTCCTCAATTGTTGTTTGTGCATTACATGGCTAAGGTCAAGGAAGCTCATTGGCACCCACAGATTCCAGGGGCGTTGGTGGGAACGGGTGAGAACTTTAATGTTTTCAAAACTATTAGCGTCTAGAGAGGGGAAAAAATAAGATCTTATAATGAAAAAAAGTTTAACATCTCTCATACCTATTTCTCGGTCCTAATTCTCAATACAATGTGCAAGCATGTGGTGTGGCATATGCAAGTGTAAGTTCCTCGAGAGACTCGTCTGGGTCTAGACTTTCCACCGGTCCATAGGCCAGTCTCGTCTGGTTGAATACTAAGATCTAGGTTTTGGTTTTGGTTTCGGTCTCCCAGAAATTCGCATCTAATAAAATATATATAATACATATACTCGAGTACTTGAGTACATAAGGTTACCCTAATGGTCTGATAAAAGAAATTCATTTATTTTTCCTTCTCTTGGAATTGCTTGGGTCACTCGGAGAGCGCTCGATTGGACTGGACTGGACTGACTTATTAGAATCTACAAGTGATGATAAGTTATGATCCTTACAAATAACCTCAAAACTCAAAACTCAAACTCAAACTCAAACTCAAGTTTAAACTCAAGCTCACTCTAGATTCTAGAACAATCAAACGCACCAAGATTTTGGGTAGTGTTTACGGAGTAGTGTTAGGCTATTAGACCCCGTATTTTGCATGTACGACTTACGACGGTGTGTACGATGGGTATGGCATGTATGGTTACTATGGGATGAATGGGATGAATGGGATGAACGGGATGAAAACTGGGGATTTTGATTGCATGTGTGGGATTCGTGGGATGCGTGGGATAGATGATGTGTGAGATGGGAGGGTAAGAGGTGTGGGAGGGGTAAGAACAGAAAAGAAAGAAAAGAAATGGGAAGAAGGAAGAAGGAAGAAGAGGAAGAAAAGAAAGAAAATGAGGGGAAAAGAAAAGAAAAGAAAAGAAAAGAAAAGAAAAGAAAAGAAAAGAAAAGAAAAGAAAAGAAATGAAATGAGAAGAGATATGTTTCAGGTGAAGAAATTGAGGGGAGGAGAGGAGAGGAGAGGAAAGAAGGCTTGTTTTGGAGTCTGGAGTGGAAAGGCTTGGTTTATAGATGAGGTGGTTTGTGGGAGGGGAGGATGGAGTGAGGGAGTGAGGGAGTGAGGGAGTGAGGGGAGAGAGCTAAGGATTGGTGGTGGGTATGCTTGTTGAGCTGATGATTGATGGATTTGATGGATTTGATCGACTATCTTGGGTAGTATATATGAGTGAGTATATGAGTACGAGTAAGAGTACGAGTAAGAGTAAGAGTACGAGTAAGAGTAAGAGTAAGAGTAAGTAAGAATATAAGGAGAGTAAGAAAGAGGAAGAAAGAGTAAAGAGGAAAGGAGAGTCGCTTAGATTATACAGATTACATACTACACAGTAGGTATCCAATGCAAGCGAATGAAACAAAGTGTGCTGTTCTAGATTTTCTGCCCTTTTATTTTGTATGTCCTCGAGTATGGTAGTTATTCGTATGTTGTTCTTGGTGATGAGGGAATGGTATCAAGACTCTTCACTCATATATGTTTGTTTAGTATACGTATGTATTACCTATCTATATACTGTATATACATACTATATCATACCATATCGTACCGATAGTAAGTCTACTCGAGTATAAGTCAGTAAATCATTATATCTATACCTCATAATCAGATCAAATCAGCGACAGGGGTGGGGATATAGATGTCTAGGGCCATGTCCTCTCTCAGATGGAGATGGAGATGGAAGTGCTGGGAACGAGAGACGGAAAAAGAGGAGGTTGCGTCTATATCTTGTTACATCGCGATTGAGTTGGCTGTTTTCGGTTCCAGCGAGTAATATTGTGAATCGGGGGGTGGTGTGAAGAATGTGGTTTTGGGGGAAGAAAGAGGTTGGGGGGACAGGGGCATGGGAATGGGAATTTGAGGGATGGGCTTGAGGAAGGTGGAGATTTTGAATAGGGTGAGGTTGCAGATGGATGGGGTGAGGGAGGTTATGAGGATGAGGGTGCGAGGGGAGGAGGGAGATTGGAGAGAGGGTGGGATTGGGATTCGATGGTCATTTGAGGGGGATGGTGACGAGGATACAGAATCAAAATAAGAGGTGGAATGAATTTTGCGTTGCCATCGAGCCCACTTGGGAGATCGGATTATGACGCGTTGGACTTGGAGAATGAGATGCTTATGAAGAAGGAAGAGGGTGAGGGTGAGCGGGAAATTTATAGTGATTTCAATGTGATGTGCCCTTTGGTTGGCGATGGAGATGATTATGAATACCTTGATAGACTTGATGGGCGTTCGCCGGAGGATATGCAAAATCGGTTGTCAAGTCCGTCGTCGGAAGAGTATTGTGGAAATGCTGAGGGAAGAGGAGAAATAGCATGATAGCTATTTTGTAGAGGTTGAGGGTTCATAGATGGGATTTCGTGGACTATAACGGGCATCTCGAGAGAGAATAAGAATAAACTGGGAGCTACCCATGCGTGTAGACGAGCTCGACCTCTGACACTAAGATCGGAAACTATCCTGAACCTCTGAGGAATTGGTCGACGTTTTGGCACTTGATGAGGTTGAGGTATATGTATGGGGAGGTGTTCATGATCAACCACAAAAATGCCAAAATATGGCAAGCGGGTCTCAGATTTAGAAGCTTTACTATACTACTTTGAAAGCCTGGAGTTTTGTGGCGCGATCTGCTGCAATATCACACATCGCCTACATTCATTGGAGTTAGCACAATTAGTTTTTAGAAGTTTGAATGCAGCATCTTACCTGGATAGCCTCTTTTCTCTCAAGGTCAATATCATCCCTAGATATTCTTCTTCGCATGTTCTCAAAAATAACAGGTCTCGATCTCCCATTCACGAAAACACTAACATCATGATTAGCACTTACTTATCTGTTATAAGAGATAGGCACATCCATACACATATCTTAAACCCGGGAAAGTCTTCTCATATTCCTCATTCAAAGCCATCAACTTCTCAGCTTCTTCAGTAGGTCCAGTATTCAATTGAGCTTGTTCAGCTATTGATTGAAGACTGTCTACTTTCTTCTCGCCTAATCTAGGATGAGAACCAAGAATTTTGTCTAACCATTCTCTGTCACTTGGTAATGGACTTTCTGATAATTCAATGAGTTGGACACCAACACTTGAGATAAGATCATTGTAAGACTCGAATGTTTTGGTATGGAGTAGATCCATAGAGAGGGTGTGGAAAGCAGTACATGGCTCGAATAGGGCATCGAGGATGCTGGATCGTTCAATGGTGGATAGGGAGGGGACTCTAGCAATGGGAGGTATGGGATACATTGTTCCTGATATTTTGATAAAAGAAGTACTTGAGAAATGAGAAGAAGATCTGATGAATAAGTATATCTACTAGTATTAGTAGATATATCTACATTGTAAGATAAAAAGGTCCTACCTTACTTAGTATTATATTTATATGTATGAAATCACGGACGAACGAACATGAAGTCCCCACAAGGCCGGCACCGGGAGCTTCGACACATGAACTAAATCAAAAAAGGTTTAGCGCATATGCGATTGGTCGCGACCTCAAAATATCTTTTTGTCGGGTCATCGCGCGAGTTTCGAGCTTCAAATCCCATATCAACGTAAATCAACATGTTGTGCTCAAGTAAGTTTTGGAAGCTCAAATATTGGATTTTGAACTTGCGACTGACTTTTTACAGTATCTGGAGAAGCCCCACATCATCCTGTTGCTTCCTCGAAATCAGGTAAGCTGGGCAAACATGATATCTCTCGTATGGATTTAAGAAAGTAACAGGTTTCAGGCAACGTTTTCGAGAAACGACTCATTGAATCATATATCTCGGAAAACCATAAGGATCCAGTCACTGGAGAAGACCTCGAGATCGCAGATCTAATCGACCTCAAATCCGCCAAAATTGTCACTCCGCGACCTCCGACTCTCACGTCGATTCCTTCCCTCCTTTCCACCTTCCAGAATGAATGGGATGCATTAGCGCTGGAAAGCTTCACTATACGACAGCAATTACATCAGACGCGACAGGAATTGTCAACAGCGTTGTATCAGCATGATGCGGCTGTGAGGGTTATTGCGCGGCTGACGAAGGAGAGAGATGAGGCTAGAGATGCGTTGAGCAAGGTTTCAATTGGAGCTGGAAGTTCAGGAAATGGCGACGCCATGCAGGTCGATACTCAAGGTCTCCCAGAAAACCTGATGAACCTAGTTGATACCACACAAGCGGAGTACGAGCCTTGACGAAATTTGGGACGTGAGAACAATTGCTAACTAGCTTACAGACTTTCAAAAAGCCGTCGAAAGCGCCCTGTTCCAAAGGGATGGGCTACCACTGATGATATTGGACAATTTTCGATCACTTCTACTTCGGAACCACTATACCCTGGATGCATTTCACTCGCCCAGAACGAAGGTCAATTAATTGTTGGTGGAACGAAGGGGGGTGCTGGTGTTTATTCTTTGGCGGAACAAAAGATCACAAAGTTATTTAAAGCTGGAGGTCCCGTTACAGGAGCCGCTTTCTATGGCAATACCCCTATTGTTTCTACTGCAAAGGGGGCTGTAAAGGTGTTTGGAGACGAAGAGCACACATTTACATCGCATGCTGGTGCGGTCAATGCTCTCGCATTACACCCAAGCGGCGAAATTCTAGCTTCTGTTGGTGTCGATAAGAGCTTCGTATTCTATGACTTGGCTGAGAAGACGGCGATCGCACAGATCTATGCAGATTCAGGTATGTGGCTTTTCAAATAATTTATCTAGTGGAGGCCTTACTAACGCCGGATAGAACTCAAAACCGCAGCTTTCCATCCAGATGGCCATCTCTTTGCAGCTGGCGGCGCCGATGGCCAAATCAAGTTGTTCCATGTGAAAACGGGAGAAAGTGCTGGTGTAAATTTCGAGATAGATGGGCCCGTGCAGGATGTCGCCTTTTCCGAGAACGGCATATGGTTTGCGGCGGTTGCCAAAGGATCTACCAGTGTTATAATATTTGACATCAGAAAGGAAGGAAAGGCTGCGGAAGCAAAGGTCTTGGAGATTGGGGGACCGGTTGATGCTATCCGATGGGATTACACTGGTCAATTTTTGGCAGCTTCTGGACCAAGAGGACTTACCATCTCCCAATACACCAAATCTACGAAATCCTGGTCGGATGCTTTGAGCTTAGCTGTTCCGGCAACTGCAGTTCAGTGGGGTGACGAGGCGAAGAGTTTGATCACTGTCAATAGTGATGGGGTTGTAACAGTCCTCGGTGTACCGACTGCATGATGGGGTTTTTCGAGAACAATGGAGATGGGATGTGAATATCATATGGAGTTTGGTCGCTTAAAGATGTGAAAAGGATAAGAAATCTGGACAGTCCTTTTCTTTTCACACATTACTGTAATACTAGGGGAGAAGCAGCTTTGTGATGCCCAAAATGAAACAATATTGGTGGCACATGCTGAGCTGAAATAAAGTTTGGAATTGAACATACATGGGAACCTGCAGGTAATGAGTAATGGAAGTGAAAAAATGATAGTAATACCTACTTCAAGAAGTGATAAGGATACAACCTGAAAACTGTATACTCAAGTAATAATACTAAGTTCTTGTTCACTATTGCACTGCACTGATTGGGTTTATACATACTGCAAAGTGAATATTGTTGGAGGGTCTTCCGAGGTTGGACATTGAACATTGAACATTGAACATGGATTAGGATAGGAGTATTATTATTATTATTGATATTTTAACAACTTTAAACTTTACTTGAAGAGGAGAAGAACAAAGATTTAAAAAATTTGTTCTTTGAGAAATCATATTTTGTTTGCAATTTATCATACTGTACCGTATTTGTACCAAAGAAAGTTCGACTTGTCTCGGTTGCTTACTCATACAATATCGGTTCATGAAGTTCACATCGTCGTTCATACCAATTTGGGGCTCCGACAAAACAACTTCCCACACACAACACAATAAATACAACACAACACACAATTCCCCACCACAAAAGCAATGAATTTTATATATTGATCTGTTAGGAAAACGATCCTGTTGATATTGGAGCTTTGATAAGAGTTCTTACAATTTTCTTTCTATTCACACAATCAAAAACTCGGGGGTGCCGCCACTGGTGAATTTCCTTTGGTCATGGAGAACGAATGGTCAAGAACTCGGGAGAGTCGTAAGGTAAGTGCCAATTTTCACCTTCTTTCTTCTGTGAAGAAAAAGAATACTATTTGGTTATTTCTTTACTAACAAATTATTCCTTTTCATACAGCGATCCCTTACGGAAATGTCCCAGTCACATTTAAGACCTCCATCTTCTTCACCTGTAATGTTTCGTGAAAGACCCTCGAACTTCGGTAGCTCTTCTTCAAGAATCCCATCATTCACAAGTCATACCGCCACTATTTTAAATTCCCATGAGCGACGACGCACATCACATCCCCATAATCCATCTGGACAATCTAACCTAACTTCACAATCGTTACGAGCATCACCAGAAATGGAAGCAAACTCACGGCCTGCGCCTATACAACGCCCGCCTATACAACGCCGCTCAGAATTCGTTATCGATCTTACATCCGACCAAGATGATGCCCCCTCGCCCCAAGCCCCACCCCGTCGCGCAAATCGTATGCATGCTTCCCCAAGACCACCGCCGAGATTAGGGAGGAGTGAAGCAAGATTAGAACAGGTGGTGGACCTTACGGCAGATGATGACGACGATACTATTGTTACTTTTGCTCGAGAACGATCTGTGCCCCTACCGTCGTCCCGTGCACAACGACTACCAGCCGTGCCTCTTCAATTTGGAATTCTTAATCGAATGGGGGAGCAACCAGCACGACCACCAGGAGGAAGGGATACCCCGCATCATCTTCGAGGCGGTTATGGCACTGTCAGGGAGTCACCAATACCACCTCCAGGACGTGCCATTGGTGGTTTGAGGGCTTATTACGAGAACGGTGCCGACATCATCATGGACATTCATGATTTTATGGGTCTTGGCCGAGCCAATCTGGGAGTAGACGATCATGTAGGGGTTCATTTGTATGGGGGAGACTTTCCAGCTATGCCAAATGGTATGGATTATGGACGAGTGGCGTTGCAAGAGCATAAACCTGAACATGTTGCACCTCTACCAGTCAAAGATGGATTCACAAGGTCACCTACAGAGTCTGATATTGCTATATGTCCAAGCTGCGAAGAAGAATTAATTCACAGAAAGGATGGTGAGGAGCCAATGGCAAAGAAACCTCGTGCGGCACCTAGCAGAAAAGATAGAGAAGAGCATCCTTTCTGGGTCGTTAAGGATTGTGGCCATGTAAATTTTATGTACTCCATCTTTACAGTCAGTAAATTACTAATATAAATCAGGTCTTCTGTAACAAATGTTTTCAAAATCGCTCGAACGACAAGATATCCTCCTTCCGCAGCGGCATACCCCATTACCGTGGCCCCAAGAACATCCTTTGCTCGGTTGAGGACTGTCAATCGCACGTCAAAAATAAAGATAGATGGGTGGGCATATTCCTATAGTCTTTTGTACCCACACGTGGGAGTGAATAGCGCAATTCCGGTCTATCATTTCCCTTGAGTCAACTCAAGGTCGCCTTGCTGTTTAAGGAGTTTCGATATTGGCATCATCTACAGGTTGGGTACTTGGTGCTATGGTGGTCTATATGATTTTCATCTGGCTTGGCTTATATTATGGTGTGCTCCACACCGGGGCGTTTATGAGGGAGGGACGGTATGGGGGAGTAATTTTTCAATTGCATGGACGGTGGAATATGTGTCAATGAGAAGATTCGAGAATAATGGACATCAACACTAGAAGTTTGGTGTCGATTGAGTGAAAAAAATGCTCTGACATACCAGCGGCTCAATACTTAGTCATCGGTAACGCACATTGTTTTAGGAGATAGCTCCCTGGTGTATATTATGGAGATTAAATAACCAGATAATCAAGCGACGACGTCCTAATAAAAAAATTCAAATCGATCTTCGTCGTGTGTTGGTTGGCGTATGTATTTCTTCTAGTGCTGAGATTGAGATGTGTGTTCTATCTTTCGCAGTCAGTCAGCTTCTTGAAATAATTAAATGAAAGAATGATTGGTATGGGAGCTGGGAGCTGCCTAGTGGTAACGTTCTCTTCTTTCTACCCCAGCCGATGGATCCGTCGTTCTGCTTTGCTCTGGTCTGGCCTCTCTGGAATAAGAAGAGTGTCTGGAATAGGAAGAGTGTCTTGAGTAGAATCTTGGTACATGGCTGGGGACTCGGAAGGGGGAGTAGGAGGGGTTAAGGAAGGGGTTAAGTAATAGGTTGGTGTGGAATCAAAATTAAAATTAGAATTGAAAATTGAATATACTGTACGAGTACTTTCATGGGTTTCTGGAGAGAAGAATGGTTTCATTTTGCGTGTGTGGGTTGCGGGTCTAGTGACTCTAGTCGGCTCGGCTTCTTTTGTTTTGTTTGTTTGTTTATTTGTTTGTTTGTTTATTTGTTTGTTTGTTGGTGGGAGTAGCGGGGTGGGGGTTTGGTGGGGGGGATGGTGGAATGGTGGGATGGATTGTGATTCTTGGGTTTCGAGGAATTAGTTATTGGGAAGTGTAAGTTTTGGGGGTGGATGGAGGGATGAGGGATGGATGGATGCGGGGGTGGATGGGAGTGTTTGGTGTTTGGAAGATATGGTTCGATGGGTTGAATATGGTTCAATGGGTTAAAATAGAGTTGGCTGGAATATTAAACTCGATTTAGTGCCGTTGGATTGACGGCAACGTGATGGATGAGCGTATAGCACTTGTAACGTTAGAGGCGATGACATGTTGTAAGTTTCTATAGATGGGAGAAGTCAAGGAAGGGTAGGGGATTCCTGTTCATTAATACCACAGTACTTCTCTTTCAATCTCACATCTCACATGTAAATTAATCCTCATTTTTTCTATCCAAAAATCTAGAATCTATCTAACCTATCACAACATCGGCAAAGCACCAAAGTCTTGGCATCCTTAATCTAATACAAGTGAGTACGGTACATACGAGTATTTCTTCAACGTCCCAAATTTAACGCTCAAGTGAGCTTCTTGCATTGTTGATAATTGCTGGGTGGGTATATAGATGGGTAGATAGATTCATGGACCTACCTGAGTTTCGGCTGATGTCCCGGTGAACTGAACTGTTGTTGATTGAATGTTGGATTGGATTGGATTTGTGTTGATGGGGTGAGGTGAGGGTAGTAGGGTAGGGTACTCTTGTTAATGTCTTGTTAATGGGCACATGGATGTATGGATGTATGTATGAAATTTCTTGATACGTTCGTAGCAAGGAGATGAAGCGAAGTATTTATATACGTATTTACGATGTGGATAGCGGGCTTGGCGTTGGGGATATAGGTATAGGTGCTGAATTGTGGGAAATTGAGCAGGTCCTTGGAGATGGGAATGGGGATGGGATGTGATAGGATGGGATACGGGTATATTTCTGGTTGATTGTTTTGCTGCAAGTGTTGTGATATGGTGGTTTGCGATGTTGTTCATGGAATACGTATGTTTACTATCTTTCGATTCTTTTCGGGTCTTCTTTAGTCTCCATCAATTCTACATTCCGATTTAAATGAAATCACTCACCTAAACATTCCCGCACACCACAACCATAAATTTCCCGCACACCCTCCTCCCCTCTCTAGATCCACCTACAACCCTACAACAACAAACACTTTGGCTCCGTAGGAACACATTCCGGCACTCTCATAGCCGGTCTCCAACCCCTGCAAACCCTTCCTGTAGGCGGAAATATCACTAACGGCGTCCTCTCTTTCATCGGCATGGATCGTTCTAACGACGCTCTCCCCGCCTATTTCATCTATGGAGCTGGGTTACGCTCGATGTGAGGGCGCTGCCGCAGATGGGGTATAGTCTTGATGAGATGGGAGGTCTTTTGGTTGATGGGCGGGGAGGTTTTATGGTAGCTTGGTTGAGTTTCTTTTGGGGGTGAGGTGGGTTGGGTGTTGCTATACTATCTTGTTGTTGAGCCCTGATCGAATTATTTTAATCTTGGGCAAGTGCGATACAGAAACAAATGTGGAATCAGCTTGTTTAGCAAAAGCGGATTATAAACCCGGCGACATCGGTGTATTTACACTACCGCACGCGCAACAATTCCAAGTGGTTGCTATACGATACAATTGCAAACAGTTTATTGCGAGGAGGATCTCAATAACTGTGCATGAGGGAAGGGAAGGGAACAGAACAGGCTGGATTAAGGAACATGATATTAATTTATGAGTTGTGTGATATATGGTGGTTAAACTTTAGGTGTTGGTGTGTAGAGATCATGGGTAGATTAACCTGGTTATTTGTCTATTTATTTTTAGAGATAATTTAATACTGGTGATAGTCCAGGCTATAATAATAACTTGAATAAAAGAAATGTGAGAATCATAGAGGTATTTATTGTGTTTTCGGTGCATTGAGTGAGTGCAAACCATATTGATTCGTACGTATTTATTGTGCTAAAATCTAAAGATAAACAGACTCAGACTATTCTTCACTCCTTAAGCTTTCCCGCCTTAAACACAATATTCTCTATTTTCGCTTTCTTCCGCATGTATCCCTAAATGATTACTGTACATTTGTCTATAAGCATTAGCATGCTAGCTCATCAATAATGATAACACAGTACATTATATCATCCAAGCCGCACGCAATACAAGTACAGCTAATTCATTCATTCGAGGCTAGAAATGGGTATACACGACGTCATGACTCGTTATTCACTCTTCTTTTGGCTTGGCTTGGCTTTATAATCTTGTACCAGTAGTTGATTTTGATTTTATTTTTGGTTTCGATAGCTGGAAGTTGGAATTGAGGTATATGTATGGTTATGTAGGGTTATGTAGGCGATGCAGTGCAATTTTAGCATTGGGGGTGGGAGGAAGTGGAATATGTATACTATGTATGTATGGTACTATGGGTCGATCATGATACAATGTAGATGGTTTAGGGGCTTAGGGACTTAGGGGGTTAGGGATGAGAGAGGAGACGGAAAGGGTTACATGATTATGATGGTTCCGAGATTCAGTGTAGTCAGTAGTTTGAATCAATTGGGAGACAAGCAGTTTAAGAAGTCGTAGTTCAATTGACAATTGGAATTATACAAACTAATCAATTATTGGTTGATTCTTTATGAAAGATTATGGTTTGACTGGCAATTGAAATCATGCAAACTAAACCGATTGCAAGTTGAACTTCAGTATTGATCTAAATGGCTAACTATTGACTACATTACTGGGATTGATGAGGAGGGGATGGGAGGCGAAGGGAAGAAGGGAAGCGAGGGTATGGGTATTTGGAGATTGCGTGTTTGGAGAAATCAGTTGATCATTATCCGTTTGGAGCCTGGATAATCCAAAGTATAACAGAACATTGAGCCAGTATTCGCCTGGAGTCATAGGAAGAGAGTCATATAGAATTTTAGGATGTAGATCAGATGATTATTTACTGGGATTGAGATGAAATGATATATTGGTGTGTGGATCGCTTGATATAGGGGTACACTACGAGTATGAAATCCCACTTGGAAACATTTTCATAGATGAAAATCATTTTCTGCAAGAGGAATGAGCAAAGGTTTAGCTATATATGTAACACCTTGGACACCTAAATATAAGTTAAACTTATATATAACCTTAATAAAACCGCACCCTTGAATAGTAAATAATGATATGATGGTGAATAATTATATACTAACTACCATGTAGAATACTACCACAACGACGATTCTGATGATATATCTGGAAATCAGCGCGAAGAAATCCAATGATGCGTCGTCCGTAGTCCACAGTAGAACTTCTAGTTAGGCCCAAGCATTGATATATCATATTCTCAGGACAAGCACCGCTTAGAATTTGCATATACTCGAGTAATTTTCCAATCGACATACCGGCACCTAATCTTCACACTTTGCTTTTAGAGCCGTATTCATCGGCGGCACTTGAAAAGATGCCAGACCCTATGTATATCATCCATGAGCAATCTCGACAAGGAACGATTGATGTAGCGCAAGAATAATGGCTTACCAATTGCGCAATGGACCACATCTAGCTGCCACTGATTATTTGACAGTTACGCGCCCCGGAGAGATACTGCAAGACTCTTAGCGAATTCTATGGAAAGCTTCGCGATGATTGCTACAGTGTTAGCTTTGTAACCTGGAGAAGGAGATGTGAGATGTGAGAATCAGTTAGAACGACTAGCGTTATGATTATTAGTTGTGTTGTAATTTATCGTATGGCAGTCATTAAAGAATACTTAGTATTTATGCCGCACAGTTCGAAAGCCCCAACAATGACATCTCTATACTGTAGCTAGCCAGCGGTCCACATAAAGTTTCATTACACTGTAGAACGACAGTACTGAAATTGCTCAGCGCATGCCATTTAAAGGCAACAACATCAAAGCGGTAGCTCTGCATGTCGCTGCTCATAGATACGGTGTCGAGATTCTCGAATCTAGTGGTTACCGCATATAATATGTCGTTGGCGCGGTATGCAAAAAGACGCCATTTGTAGAAACGAATATGGTATGGAAATCAGTATCTGATTATATTATCGAGTTCTGTTACCTTTTCTCTTGCCTTTTCTCTTGTCTTGGAAATCTGTAGCTGGTCCTGTAGTGATTATAGTGCGCAATATTAAGATTCGTCTAGGATAATATCCTTTGATTGGGCGAAGCGTTGATGCCGAAGTCATAGTGGTTGTTGCATCTATAATAACTCCAATTCCTACCAATTCCAACCAAAGCCGACATTCCAAAAAAATCCACCAGCAAGTACAAGAAACGCTCGCTATCGGCAATTGTCAAAATCCAAAGGATGGCAGATGCGAGTGTGTAGATTCGACGACTAAAGTGCGCCGAGTCAGAGTTGCACATAATAAGAAGTCAAGTTATGTCGATAGATTCTTTTGCGAAGCAGAACCAGATTTCTTCCTCGAAGAAGTCGGAATTTGCTTTTGTTGTTGAATATCTTGGATGCCGTAACCGAGTAGCGTCGAGCTATTGCTTGCAGAATTATAGGGTGTGGACATTTGTAGATGTGACTGTATTCACGCAGTCAGTTAGTTATATGTATTTGTAGATCTACTTGAGTAAAAGTTAGCTACCGAGTATTCAATTTGGTAGCTCAATATGGGCAATTTACCATTAGCCACACAGCAATCTTATTCCTATGTACACGGTAATGTTATCTACTACTTGTCTATAACGCAGCTTCATTTATAGATACTGTCTATATGCGCCTATCCGCAAAATCAAACAAAGTGGTATCGTGCAAAGTAACATCAACGCCATGCCATCCCTTTGCTCCCATCCAACCCCATTTCAAGCCCCTATTGCATCTCCGCATCATTACCTAACCTCCCACTCCCCGGACAAAACAAAATGCAGAATGCAAAATTCTAATCCGAATGCAAGATCTTCCCACTTCTAACCGCCCTTTCCAGTTCACGCCCTTCATCGGCGTCCCTAGGAATCCCATGAACCTCACAAAGATGGTCCCCCAAATATTCTTTTGTATAGATTATCTCCTTGTTACACTGTTCGGGACACTGATACCTATAACCCGTAGCCACAACATCCCATCTAGGAGTCTTGGATCTCATTTGCCGATTGATCACCAGCTTTATGGCGGCTTCCTCCATATGTTTTCGGACCTTCGGTTGTTCGAGATAGGCACGTGTCTGCTGTTTTATCGTTTCGAGAGTTACGTTTTTCGCACCATCGGTGCGCCATTCCCCAAGATCCATGTCACCAAGCTCCCCGTCAACGTTGAAGCGCTTGTAGGGGCATTTTCGCGCAGCCAATAGCGCCATTACGTATTGATGGGTGCTTTCTGTATCGGTTGTTGAGGCTGTGGTATATTTAATCATTTGACTAAAGTGGTTTGCCACACCTGTGAGCCCACAGCCGTGTCTCGCTATCGATCGAACTTTCAGACGCCGACCAGTGCCAATGCTGACCACAAGAGCGATGGTGTCTTCGCCATGCACTTGCTCGATTTCAAGAATTGCCCTGCGGGTGGGATTATTATAGCCAAAGTCGCCGTCTATGAACTTTTCCTCGCCAAGCCGAAATGATTTGAAGTATGTCGGCGCTGCAGTAATTGCTCGAGCGACCTGCCATATAGGTATTGACTGCGGGTGGCCAGGATTGAGTTCTTGCGGATTGGTGGCTTGTGATTTGGTATGCTCATACGTTCGAAAAGAGATAAGGAGCATTAGCGGAGCTATTATTTCGGATTGCTAAGGTAATTCTGTCGCATATCAGTAGAGAAATCAGAGTTGAAGGGAGCTTGAAGACATACGTCCGACAACGATCTGGATTAGAAGGATAAGTAGAGTCTGTAACTTGATCATTTTGCTAATTCCTCCTTTTTACGACATCTTTTATAACCTCCTCGAGTTTATGATGATTGTATTTTTCTTTCGTCCACGGTATAGGGCCTCGCATCGAAAACTTGCGTGGTTGACCAAAGACTTTTTCCCCCAATGTTTCGTATTCTTGAATACAATCGTCGGTGCTCATTCGTAGTCGGCTCAACATAAATAGCAATTAACCCTCCAGTGCTTGTACCCGCTACAAAATTGTTAGTAGATGACCACTGATGATACAGTGTAAGAAATTCCCTTACCAATATAGTCAAAATAATGAACCGGTAAAAACTGTGCAGTCCTTGACTCGTTTTTGATATTTGACCCTTGGCCTTCTTGAAAAGGGAGTGGGTGGAAACTGGACTTGACAAGCGGATCTTCTTTTTGCTCAAACGAATTGCAAAGATCCATAAGGTGCTGGATGATACTCAGACTTGATAGACCACGCACGCCTCCGCCATCTGTGTGTATTTCTTAGTTTCATCTGCAGACTTAACACGGAATCTGTGGTTTACCTAGTGTGAGGACATATTTTTTGTTCCAAGAACTATCCATTGGTCTAGATCCACGACCTGTACTGCTACTTGGACTATGATTAATGACTCGGTCGGCTTGTTCTGTTGGCGTTGTATCTGGTGTAGTACTCGAAGGGGTGGTTGATGAAGCCATGAGCGAGGTCGAACGACTGGAGCCACGCAAATTTGCATTGCTGATTGATTGTCCTTGGGGTCTTGGAACATCTAGGTCCCACGATGTCAATGATTCTTCATTCATTTTGATTTGTGACTATCAAGAGTTCGAATGAACCAGCGCTGGAAGACCCACTACTTTTATGCTTGCGATTTCCTCGAGAGCCTCCCCAATCTGAGGACTGTAGCCTTACAAGCCAAATGTATGAACCTGCATGAGGCTCTGTTTCGATTAGGATTTGGGGGGAATACCCCCAACAGAAGTCCACCTTCAAAGGCTGAGTAAATCATGACGTTGAGGTCGGTGGTTCCATGTATGACGATTGTCTTCATCTTGTGGCAAATTCTTCAAGCTGCGATCACTGTGACCCAATGTGGAAATCTGAGCAAAAAGACTCGAGTCGCGATGTCCCTATCCGCGACCGAGAAAGGAGTGTGCACAAAGGCTTTGTTATATATATACACTTAGAATCTCTCCAAAATTATCTATCTGTCGTTTCTGTGGATCCATGTTCATGACCAGAACGATATTTTCCAACAAATTTGCGGTAGCATTTTCAGATGGCGGTTTCCCAGTCTGATTCAGTCACAAATATGGCTTCTAGCTCTCAAAAATACAAATCCTTCAGAATAATAAATTGATACTGTTGCCGACAACCATAGGAACCGTTTCCAAAAATGCAACGTGTAATGCTCTAAGCTTGCAGAATATTGAAGAGTATATATTGGCGGGCCATTAAACATTCTACTTGTCACTAAACTCCCATACTACAGACCCCTCCTGTTAATCTAGCATACTAGACCTCAACTACTTTTGTGCCTTCCATGCCTGCCACCCTGCGGCCACTCTTGTTTGTTTAATATTTCTCTGAACCGGATCATACTTATGAGCATCGTCAGGTAATTTCTTCGCAGTGGTTTTTTTCCTCTTCTCGACACTCTTGAGGTATTTTCTTTGATCCTTGACCAGTGCGACGTATTTCCCACCAAATTTGCGTTCGGCGCTTTCAAGTAGTTGAAGTACCTCGTGGTCACGACCGCCTGCTTTACCAATGAAGTTTAAGAGGCGGTCAGGATTGCTGTCAAGCTCCATCTTCTGACGGAGAAATCGTTCTTGTCGTTCCGGATCAATATCACCATAGGCAAGGTTATCGACACGCCATCCATATACTTGGGCTGCTTTCTGGGGGGCATGAGTAGGTGAGTATTCTGGAGAGTGTAGCGCTTCGTAATACAACTGATCGACTCTTTCGGCACGTTCTTTATATGCGATCGTATTGATTCCGTCGGTTTTCTGGTTCGACCTTAAAACTTTTGCCACCGAGATAAGTTCTTCGGGCGACTTGACAATTTCCGCATACTTGAACAAGTACTTCTCGTAGAGCGGCGTTTTGATACATTTCCATAGCTCTGCGCGTCGATGGTAAATTTCGGCATGTGGAACTTCAAAGGTGCCGTCGGTATATGGCCCAATTTGCAATAATTGCTCCCATAGTTCATCCGCTTTTTGGAGGCGTGCAAAGCGAGCTTCATCAGTTTCATTTTGAGGCACATTGGCAGCCAGGTTCGTAGCTGCCATGGATAACACAAATGCAGATGTATGACTAATTCTGAGTGCATGTTCAAAACACGCGGATGCTGCTTCGTGAGCGCCAACTTCTCGGTGTCTTGTGCCTAATATACACAAACAGCCGGCCAAGTCCTCAGGTTCTGGAAGGGAGTTTCGAAAGGAGACTCGTACTAGGGCACGTAGTTCAGGAAGTGTCTTCATCCAATTTGCCCTCCCCCTAAATTCTTCCCAATCGGTGGCTGGACCATTAGTGATTTCACGGCGGTGACACAAACTCAATTTATGCCGTGAATTAAACATATCTTCCGCTTCCTCCACTTGACCTGCCAATCCCAGGGCCGATTCAATAACATCTTCCGTTGCACCCTGACGCAAATATTGCAAGGACCCTGCAAAGTCCTGAAGATCATATAACACCAACCCATACTCAACCCAATAATCATCAACTATATTTTCACCCGCTGTTTCAATCATCCTTTCAGCGGCGACTCTTGCTGCTGCAGGTTGTTTCAGTTTTCGCAAGGCACGACTTTTAAAGTAAAGCCCCTTGGCAGATTCCTCTAGTGAAGGAGTGCTGAGGAATACATCAAGCGCTGTTCCAGGTCGATCATCGTTAAGAAGTGCTTTGATGGTCCAAAGCTTTTTCTGCTCGTCGTCTGCCAAACCTTGCATTGCCTCTAAACGCTGGTATATTTGGCTGGCCTCACTGTAATGTTCTGTTTCAAACAAACCTTTAGCCAAGTGCTTCAAAAGCAGTGCATTGTTTGGTTTCTCGTGCAAATATCCTTGGGAAATGACTGCCGCGTCCTCAAACAATCCAGCGGAAGATAAACCATTGACACATGAAATCGCATAATCGGGAGCCTCAGATAGATCAACTGCAGTGTCTAATGATAGATGCGCGCCTTCGAGTAGAGACGAGGTC
This sequence comes from Sclerotinia borealis F-4128, assembly GCA_000503235.1. Taxonomy (NCBI): domain Eukaryota; kingdom Fungi; phylum Ascomycota; class Leotiomycetes; order Helotiales; family Sclerotiniaceae; genus Sclerotinia; species Sclerotinia borealis. The sequence continues at coordinate 117,778 of KI628602.1, read as the reverse complement.
GACGATGAGGACGTCAAGGGTGAAGGTTGATCGCTAGAATCATGTGAGTTGATCGAGAGTCTAGAAAACATGACAGGACAACGCTACTGAGGTATAATTTTATTCAATAGTAATTGCTGCAATATGGTACAAGAAAAAAAAGAAGATATGTACTTCGAGAATGAAGTCTTAGAAGTCTTAGCAAGGTACAAGATTGCTGAAACCGTTAAGTCTTCGGTGTTTGCAAACGAGTTTATAATTCTTTGTTCTCCAAAAGTACAATAGATAGCCCGGATGGTTCTGTTGTAACAACACCACATGATAGAAACCAAAAAGAGTTTGATACCAAAAGCGACCAATATATAGATCATTAGCACTAATGAACGAATATTTCATTAACATAGAAGAATGATGTATAACAAGATGTTTGAAAATAACCACAGGAAAGAAAAAAGTAAATATTGAAGGTGCCCTCAGATAAGCTCTCAAGTTCTCATTGCGAACACTTTCCATCTTATTTAGCCCCAAGGCAACGATAAGACGGTAGGTTGGCCTGCAAATTTGGCTTTTTGGACACGTTGGTCATCACCGGGCAAAGAAATAAAACTCCCAAATACCTCCACATCGACACTATCGAAGTTTGTAAGGAACAGTCACAAGAATGATTGAAAATATGAAACTATTTCTCGTTAGCAATGGACTGGACTATAAAGTTTGAGACTTGGAGGTCACAACCAAGTATCTAATATGGAAAGACATAGTTGATAAGAAGAAATGAGATAGGTTTGTTCTTACCAAGCTACTCCGATTGAAAACTATTTTCCACTTTCAGTGATGATTCCTTTGCGAATGTAATGCCACAATCAATACCCGTTGGTTTCATGCCTGATTGCTCAGTAACTCGGCCGACGGGTACTCAAAGTAACAAAACATAGCGAATATCTCAATAGGAGCTGATTGTCGTCATTGTGGCTCGATCCATATCATATTATACAACCAAAACCGGCGACTGTTGTACAAGAAATCAAAGGTAATTGAGTGATTGAATTTGGAAGCCTGCTAAGATTTCTGTTCATGTATTCACACATTCCTAACCTTCTGATTTTACTCAGAATGCTAAGTAGTGTAAGCTCAATGAGTTTTCTCGTCACTGCAGTTTGTTGTTGAGATGAAATTTTGATAACCAAAGCGCGTTGAAATACTTACTGCGCGTTGTCGCTACGTATCGCTAAGCAGCTTGTAAACACGCTAGAGAATAAGGCTAAAAGGGTAACTATTTCCAACAGCCTCGTGGGGTCCAAGCTTAATTGTATATCTTGACTGATGATATATCACAACCTCGAAGCTCATTAGAACCCATATACTTATCGGGAGCTCTTCGTAATCATGGTAAAGTCGCCAATCCACGTTATATATAATGGCAGCTAATATGTTTAGGCACGTAATTCAGAGAAAGCCCAGTCGATGCTGTTCCGCTTCCGGGAAGCGCAACAAGCAGAATTAGGTATCATAGATGCTGGGAGAACACGACGCCCAAAGATGATAACGGAAGTCGCATCTATACCATCATGCGAGAAATGGAGAGGTCAAGTTCTAAAGGAGATCTCGCGCAAAGTTAGCAAGATCCAGGATCCAAGTTTAAGTGACTTCATGATTCGAGATTTGAATGATGAAATCAACAAGGCGATGAAGGAAAAGTATATGTGGGAGGTACAGATCAGGAATCTAGGAGGTCCTAATTATATGCGGGGAGGAGGGAAAGTCTATGACGAAGAAGGACGGGAGATACCAGGTGGTGGGAAGGGGTATAGGTATGCATTACTGTGCTGTGTCTGATTATGTGCGAATCATGCTGATGGTAGATTCCGTACCCAGATATTTCGGACGTGCTAAAGAGTTACCTGGAGTCAAAGAAATGATCGAAGCTGCGACGATAAAACCTCGCGAAGACCAGCCTCTGGAATCTAGAGTAGACCTGCGAAAACAAGTTGACGCTTCATATTATGGTTACAACCTCGACGAAGAAGATGGTACTCTACTAGACTATGAGATTCAAAAGGAGAAAGAGGCGTATGAGAAATTATTGGAAGGCAAAGATAAGAAGATCCCAGACGGTTGGGAGCCGTTACCAGGAGATGCAGGCGATGGCGCAGGATGGAGACTACCTACAAGCGAAGAAGTTCAGGAAGAGCTCGTTGACAGACGACGAAGACGATTACTGGATAAACTGGGATGACAGGACCATGATCTACTTCTGACACTTTTACTAAATTTTAAACACGAGAACTTAAACCGTCTACGTTCCCCGCTTCGGAGTAAGCCTATCTATCACGGCTCGAGACCTTTGACATTCATATGTGCGTTTATGTAATGCCGGCAAGCCTTTTGGGAACTTGTGAGTACTGATTCTTCATGCAGCCCAAGACATATATCTTCCTATCAGATATGCGTTGTGTGCGATTTATTTTGTCACCATATGTTTAATGAATTGATATTGTCAAAAAACAGATTGTCTAGTGCGCCAGTCCAATGTCCAAACCCCCGTTTCAGTCCTAAATCGCCAAAATAGTATTACACGGGACTCGAAAATACACGGAGATATCCTGTATCTGTATCGCCCGAGTGCCCTACCGCACCCTACATGTTCCTAACTCCTTTCATGTATTGCGATCTACCCTTTACCCAAATTTCGTTGATGTTTCCCCGATACCGCTCAAATGCGACTTTCCATCCAAGACTGCTCAACTTGACTTCTGCGAGAACATCCGACCCTGATGTTGAGTTCAATGGTATGAATATGCAAACGTTGTCTTTCTGCAGAGGACTCAAAGGGCGCTTGGGAATCTTGATGCAAGTATGGTCGGCTGTAATAATATCAGCAATGCTCTTTATTCTGCACTAATATCGATGTCACACCTTCGATCGCTTTACGCTCTGTGCTCGATACTGTCCTCGACAGTGTTTGTGAGGATACATCGTAGACAATTGCATATTTATTATCCCAGCTGTTGGTTCGTTTGGGCTTCTTGTCGATGGAATCGTTCGATGGAATTGACGTTTCAATGAGTCCTGAGATCGTCGGCATGGTGGATGATTGAATCACGGTGTGATTTTCGGTATGAAAATTGAATTAACTCTTTAATTGATCGCTAATGTTGACCGTGGAAGAAAGGGGATTCTTATCCACAAATATACCTGATTTTTGTGAAAGTTCTTGGAAGGTCTGCAAGGCAGATCTTTCATATAGAGTAGATGGTCATGGTAACTGAGTTTGTGGTGTTGGCGCTGCATCAGACGTCTTCGGAAGTATCCTATCATTGCTTTACCTCCCATCGAAGCTGATCATCTCTTCTCGTAGTCAGCCTTGGAAGGCAGAATCCTCTAAGAATTCAGCAGTTTGCCTCGTAAACTACCCGCTTGTGTTACTCCATGCAGGTCATTGAACACCAGCGTATCTTTTGTTTTTCTTAGCCAACTGTGTCACCATCAATTCTCAAGGAATTAGCCCCCATTGCAACGCCTTTATTGAGTTCACGTCAAGGTTGACATCGATAATGCCCTGCGCCATCTTCCATTCTCTACCACACACCGTTGTCAGAAATCTATCGTCAAGATACGATGATTGGTAACATTGGCTGTAACATGTGGAACATTAGATCTGTCTTGACATAGTTCTACGGCACCGTACAATGTAAGGCTGGCGGGTATATCAATGCTTAGCCCACCACAAAATAACACCTTTGCCTTTCCAAGGAGACATTGCAGAACTTGGAGATGCACCGAAATTATAAAATCGATGTTGATACTTTACTTCAATTACGTTGAGATTTGTAATTTTTTGATAGATAACCTGATCTAGAGAGTACACAAGGGGTTTTGGAGAGTATATAGGGGTTTGTGAAGAAGGATGTTAGTATTGAGGAGATGGTCTAGAAGATAGAGGGGAGGTCAAGGGAATGAGAAACTTTTGGTTGAGATGGTGCAGGGAATGGGAGAATGAGATGGAATCGAGAGCTTGATCACGTTGAAGCTATTTCGAACACTGAATTCATTCTCATTGTTGAATTTGTCTTGAATATTGAATTTTTGGTTACTTTCATTCCATTAGGGATATTAAATCTACCCATAAGATAAGGCCTTATTGCCGCCAGCGGTAGTCCCGACCTTATACCCCCCATCCCATAACAGCCGAAAACAATAGCTAAAGTATTAAGTATGGTGCAACGAGTATGAGCTACTAGGTAATCTAAGCTCATACATCCCTTTTCTCTATCATCGACAACCACGTAATCATATCGATCTTTAGCTTTGACGTCCGTCCCGGCAAATTCTCGAGTGCCACTCGATCATCATCTTTAAGATATCCCAACACATCTTCCGGAAGTTTCGTCATAGTAGCTTTCCTGGACACGACACTCACCATGCTCTCCGACGGAGGTCCTATCGACCACGCCTTGGAAGTATCGGGTCCTTCTGCATCATCCCATATCCCCATCGATGGGTAAGCGAGATACAGGTTTGTGAGATCCAAACACTGCTGTATAGATGCCGCACTATAATAGAATATTGAGCAATGCATCTTTCTAAGTTTGGGAATGAGGGGTTTTAAACGTACACATCAGGCGAATTAACACTCCCATACAAAATCTCCACATCTAGCGCTAAATTTCGAAATCCATCTAATAAACCAGCCCCAGCCAAATGCGCAAAATTAAACCGCGCAGCGGATTTTGAACATCCTTTCGCTTGGATATAGGGCACGTCGATTTTTAAATTCCAATAGCAGTGGAATCGAAGCGTGAGGTGCGAGAGCGCGTAGGTCCTAGATGCGCGGTTGATGTGTAGAGGGATGGGGAATTGTCTCCCGTATGAGCGCGGAAAGGTGTGGTAGAGATCGGCGGTTTTGGTGGGCGCATATTGGCCGGTGGGGAGGAGTGGATGGTAGTCTATGCGCATGATGCGGGGTCCGGGGAGGCTGTAGGACCATATTTGGTGTTGGAGTTCGAGGGGGAGGTGGGGGAAGGGGTGGAATGTTAGGGTATGTTGTGTGAGGGGAGACATGGTTTGGATGCTTGATTGTTAACGGATGGGGGGAAAGAGGGCGCAGAATTGAGTTAGTGAAAGAGTGTATTTAATAATGAGATGAGAGGATGTCTTTCGCTGATATCAGAGGAGACGTGATTCAGACCGAGAATGTTACACTGTGTGAATTGTGCTGACAGCCTGATAGTGATGTGCCGCATTGAGTAGACCAAGGCGAAGCCACATTAAATACAATACAGAGGTACAGTACACCTTGATTTCTTCAAATCCAGCTATCGTGGTGTTATTGTATTATCGAATAAGATTGCCTAAATCCATCGAGTGATTATCGAAGTACGGTACATCCAAGTTTGGAGGGTTACCTGTATCGCTCGTTATTCGTACCATGTGATCTCCAATCCCCGTCTGCTGATCAACTAGGTATACCGGTACACGTTATCGTAGAACCAGAACCCTCAATTTATATTGTTCTATTCACAACAATGAGATAATAAATAATAAGCCAGGGCTAGAAGGTTGTTAGTTGAATGGCAAGGGCCCACAATCCAACCCTAGTATTCGCCTACAGTACCTCAACCCCGGAATGGCTCCACCCCACCAAAATGACACATACTATTGCTTTGCTCTCATGATATGCCTAAAAAAGCATCACTTCCTTATCAACAAACAATCAAAACAGCCCGTTTGGCTTAGCGGTAAAGCGCATCACTAGTACTTGCTAATAATTATCTGCAAATGATGAGATCCTAGGTTCGATTCCTAGAACGGGCATTTAGTTATTGTTTTGGATCTTTGATCTATCCTAATTTATATTTTATGGGGAGCGAGGCGGAAGGACCAGTTAGGGTGAGAAGATGAAAGGAAGATGAAGGAGGGGGTGGATGTTTTTGGGGTGGGCCTTATTTTGGCTGATGTGGGATGCACGGATGTGGAAGGAAGAGGATATCAGGATTATTATCTTTGATCGATTGATATCTTTTGCTATTTTGTTATAAAGTATATTTAAATGAATAAGACATTGCTCGAGTAGATCTTCAGTAGTAAGTAAATATACTACTACTCGAGTATAATTAATCGTGCTCGAACTATATAATCATTTTTATTTCAACGAGGAAATGAGATGCAATAGAATATTATATACTCGATCGAGTATTTAAGATAATACATCTACTCGAGTAGTTCTTTTAAGGACATTACTTCTAAGATGTACAAGTTGCAACCGAGCCAATTTGGCGACTCAGGGGTACTAGTAATAGGTTATTATGGAATTAATACTAGTGTTTATTTAAGAGATTGAAGATTGTAATTAATGATAGAATATCTCTATAGGCATCTCAGGAGGGTAAATAACCCTCTTGAAGAGGATTATTTATTCTTCTAAAAAGAACAAATCGGTCATTTTTTGTAAATATCCTCTTTAGTATATATATCAAGATTCAAAAATTGTATTGAGATTTGAAATTAAAAAGATCTCTGATATCGATAGATACTCTCTTTCGGGCCTCTCAATTGCTATCCCTTCATCTCCTCATTCTCTGGTCTCTCTAGTTAGTCCTCTCCTCCCTCGTCGTTGCTAATACTTGATCTATATAACAATTGAAACTATTCAAACTTATTGAAAATTGAAGTATTGAAACTATTGAAATCAATTTAATTTATTGAATACTGATATTATTCAAGTTGATTTAAATGAAACGTTATAAAGAGAATAGATATAGTTGAAAATTTCAATAGATAAGGTTATAAATGAATTTGAAATTATTGATTTAGGGTGAAAGAAATGAAGCTATATTGAATTATTTCATATCAGATTTAATATGACCAAAAGAGTATAAACAGGATTCCGATTATATACTTAGAATCTACAAATGAAAAGCTATATAGAATACTAAAAGGAGGACTATATATATAGGTATCAGGAGCTCTAATAGCTAAATTCAAAAAAATAAAAGAAAGACTAGAGATAAGTATTATACAATACCTAGATCTAAAGTTATAAAGCTAAAGCTTTAAACTATAAAAGGAAGATCCAAGAGAGCCGTCTTATCATGCTATATACGTAGTATGAGCCAATGGACGGAAGAGAGCCGTCTGTTCCATCACATTTAGATTATATATTTAGATCTTAATACAAGATTTTAATATACCTTATTATATTTCAATACGTGGTTTAATGTAATAATAACTTTAGCGAGTAGCGAGAAGTGAGAAGTGAGATGTGAATTGAAGGGCGGGGTGGGGAAGAGGGAGAGGAAGAGGAGGAAAAGGATGAGGAAAAAGAAAAAGAAAAGGAAGAGGAAGAGGAAGAGGAAGAGGAAGAGGAAGAGGATAGATCGATAGTTTAGTTTGGAATGGATTGAGCAAGAAGAGTATTTATCTGAATGATTGAGAGGATAATTGTAGACATGTAACCACAGCCCTTAGCGAAAGGTAATGTGTGAATAATAAAGGAGTGAATAGATAAATATAAATAATAAACCTCCTCCCACCCCCTCCCCAAATTCCTCACAAAACCAAAGTCGAATAATCCCACACCACATCCTCCACCTCACACCCATCCACCCCATACACCTCATCATACCTCCCCTCCAACACCACACTCAACCACTCCAACCCCACCACAACCCCATTCATATCCTCCGCCAAATGGCCCCCCACCCCATTCCTCACATACCAAATATTAGCCCCCACCCCACAATACCTCTTTACCATCTCATCCATATCCTCTATCTCCGCCAAATCATCCTGCACCGCTTGATACATTAACATAGGCATTTGCGGAACCCCATGATATGCTTGCCATCTGCCCATCAATCTCAAACATTCGCTTCATGAATCATAACCGGGAACGTCGAGATCTGCAGATCCGTTTTTGAAATATTTATAGAAACTTTGATTTGCATAGAAAATATGTGCATCAGAATACGCCATATATTCCGCCCATAGAAACGCGCTACAGTTATAAGCACCATCGCTCTTCAAACAACCCAGCATCCACTCCCTAGCATCTCAAGATACTGAATCGTCAGACTCATACCCAACAGAAGCGAAGGGATGAAACCAGCCCACACCGTCCCATCAATCCCACCAACAAGCTTCATAATATTTCGCGGCATGTCTCCCTCCAATAGCCATACCGCTAAAATATAGTTCAGGCGCATATTACACTTGTAGCTCGGCCGCGAATTCGCAGGCGATAGATCCGTCCGAGTATTATTATATGGCATAGCGTATATTGGGAAGATGACATGATCTACCGGTATGTGGAAGGATGGAGATAGAGAGAGCACGGCTCGAATCGAATCGAATAGAATCGAGAGTTGCGTGGCCTGCGGCAATACCGGCGCCGAAGGAGGCGAGACGTCCTTCGAAATCCGGGATCGAGATGTTTGATGTGCCAGTCGCGAGCGAGAGCTGAAAAGATGGCGGGGAAACCGCCATTTGGGTTGTAGAGGGAAGGGAGTAGGAGGGTGAGAAATCGATGGATGCTGTGTTTGTATGGGATTTGGTAGGTGAGAAGTACACTATTCTATTATTTGTTGTACTGCTAAAACTGGATGATGAGAGAGGGATAATTTATAGTGTGGTGACGGCCTATGATGGTTGATAATGACTATTTGTCGTGCGATATAGAATATTAAAAGCGCAAGAACAATTGGCGAATAGTAATGTAAGATTCCTGGAGCAGAACGAAAACGTAAAATGGTTCCTGGGGCTTGTGTTGCGAAATTGGTGGGAGCGGTATATTATAGATCTAAACTTGGTGGAATTGGGATAGAGGATGAAGCAGCAGCAGTGGGAAAGGCCGAAATTAAGTTAATTGGGAGGAAAGCGCTTGAGAAAAGTATGGTAAGAAGGAATGGAGATATTGTGGTGTTTGGATGGATGACAGAGACAGAGATTCAATTGACTCGAGGATCTCGGTGTCTTTATATACTTTTGACTCGATGTAAACTTACACCTACACATCCATCCCGTTACTCGTAGCTCGTTACTCATTGCTCGTTACTCATTGCTCGTTGCCCGTTGCTATTTAGCCCATTGCAGCCTACGTATGGATTTCGGGAACACCACTCACTGAATTACTGATGGATGGATAGACAGACACTGGACACTAGACAGTAACCAACTTCATTCAACATACCGTAACCTCAACCCCAATCTCAACCTCAACATCAACTCCAACCCCACCCTCCAATATTGTACACATACCGCATACCACATAAGAAGCCAACTTCATGACCAAACCTAGGTATCTATCTATCTATATATATAAGTAAACCCAAGACAAGGGCCGACATATATTCGTGAATCGTGAATCGTGAGTATGTAAATCTTACAACAAGTTTTCATATATTTCGAGTGACGATTCTCTATCTATCCTGTCGCTAGCTAGTCAAAAAAGGATGTTTGCCATGATGTACTCGAGTATTTACTTGCAATCCAATATATACTGGTTCTTCATTGCTTTATTCGAAATTCGAATACTATAATCACAAGTTTGCAACATGCACTCGTATTATTACAACATACTCGAGTATAATGAGTGAGAGATAGACATGAATTAATGAGTTGATGAATGAATGAATTAATATTAAGCGCTCGCTATCTATTAAATAACTACTCGTACCAATAGAATAAAAAGAAAGCAAACATTAACATGAGAACTTAGAAATTAGAACCCGCTGGCTACCCTTCAAAATTCAGGTCGTCGCTAGTATTACAGTACCACTAGCTCAATTCATCCCATTTAAAGGTCATATTATCGCTGATCCACAAGTGAATAGAATGCCTCATGGCTTGTTATCAGAGACTTGATTCATCCCTTGATGTTCCAGAGAAGTGCGAATCGAAAATAGAATGTAGCCTTGATACCGTGTGAAAAACATCCGGGCCTATCCACAATGGTCTTTCGCGAAGTAGGTTGTCTTCATCGACAATAACAACCGATGCTTCAGTTTCGACTGAAATAATGAAGAAACGCGCCCATTCACTATCAATATTGCACCATCTATGACAGGTCAGAAAACATTCCAGTAGCAGACAATTGATCTTACCCATACAGTGAATCCCGAATCATGACTATACCATCCTTTTCTCGAGGGTTTCTTTGAAATCCACACTTGCTTTTTGGGATTTGTAGAGGATTGTAATGAGGTTGCGTCGAAGGGTATATTGATACCTCGATAATGTACACACAGTCTATTGAGGCCGTCCGATGCTATTTTGAGTTAGCTTGATGATAGAATCACATGTTGTTGTCACTGACAATACCGAATTGATTATTGTTCTGGGGCCAATATCTACATCTCTTACTCTTACACCTGCCTCACCAAAGCCGCAGGTTCCTTCGATCTCAATTCCAGAGTGAATTATGGCACGTAAGTACTCTGGAGGTTTGGTCTGCCCATTGTCAGAAAAGAGAGAGGATAATCGATTCTGAATGGCTCTTACCTGTTGTCGCTAGTAAATCGTGGTACTGTAGATTTCTCATGTGCGCAATGAGGCTTCTTGACACGAACATCTGGCTCGAATATTGTGGTACTGACAATGTGAGAGTTGACGGATGTGGGTGTGCGAGGTTTTGCAGAAAAAGATTTGACGTTGAAGACCCCAGTAACCCTTGATATTAAAGTCTTTAGGGCAGTGTTAGGTTGAAAGACTCAGTGCTCGTACACTATGCCATCTGGTAGAGCCGACTCCTTTGGTGGGGGTAAGGGCAAGTTTGACGTGGCAGTCAATTGAATGTTGGGTTGGTTGTAGGGACCCAAGGTCACACTTTCGTCTACAGGTAGTACGACCCTTGGTGAATTCTCATCAGACTGTAGTGGTGTGTTCGCCATGAGTTTAATTGACCGCCCCTGGAGACGTTTCTCTCCTTTGGGGAGTGGGAGTGGGATTGAAATGTCTAAAACTGTAATAACCAACTAGTTCAAATATAAGAACCAGAATCATGGAGATGATAATGTTTGGCATTGTTGAATGTTATCGAATCTAAAAAGGTATTTCTTAGAAAGGAAATGGATGGACTGCCAATTGTACCAAAAGAATAAGAATTAGTTAATAATCTTGTGGTGGTCAATGAATGGCATCGAAAATGAAGAGATGTAGTTTGAGATGTTGTTTAGAGAGAAAAGGAAGGGAAAGGAAAATCAATGGTTATAAATCGACTTGAGATCTGTAATTGGTGGTTCCTTCTTGTATCGGTAGTCTTCTCCGTTATTATGTATACTCTCTTTTGAGGAAGGGCGCTGGCCAACCACTGCAAAGAAGGGCAACTGTAAAGTGTTGTATATATTGAACCATCATGGAAGGAGCTATGTCATCTAATATGAAAAGTAAAGTGTGTTATTTTCAGCACTTACGAAGATGTAACAACTATTCTTAAGGTTTTGTAATCCAGAGTATTATAAATCTCTCAAATAAATTCAATCTTTCGAATGAATTAAGATCTTATAAAGAACATCTTATTGGAAATTTCGAAAAAGAGTTTTGTCTAAAAGACTCCTGCTAGACAGCAATAGTGGGGATCGTGAAGACATAGGAGTTCCTTACAACCAGTTGGTAGCATTGTCTAATGTAACACATGAAGAAGGAGATGATTCGCAAGGTATTCCATCAGACAAAAGCTTATAATGTCGGGTGCGAAGAGAAACTATGTATGTATAGTAGATATCGTGGAGACTTCTCGATGCATCAATCCTCTTTCCATATGTCACAGCCAAGCCATGCGTCAAACTAAACAGGTACAATTTCTCCCATATATTTGGATAATATGCAAATTGTTTCATTTTAGGGCAACGACGATGTTGTAAATAAATATGTTGTACATCTCACCGAGTCTCCTCAGATCTCCACACACACACTGTTTCTTTTCTTCTGAATGCCCTCATCTCCCCCCTACCTCACCCATCACCATCAACCATCCCATCTTGGTGATCGAGTATCGAAGCATTCATTCCTCTCCCTCTCCAATCACATAAGTACAAGCTTCCGGACCAATCCATACTTTCATAAACTCTACCAGGATCAACATCAATCCTACCACCAACACCATATTCGGGTAGGTAATAGTGAATTGGCCTCTTATGATAAGATGTGTGATTAGAAATGTGGAGGGTAATGAGTATCTCTTTAAGTGAGGCGTGAGGCGAAGCCAGTAATCGGGGCTCAGCCTTGTTATGGAGTTCTTGTGGAGTTGGTTGTAGAGGTGTGGCTGTGCAGTATGGGTGGTAGTATATTATATTGGTTATACTCTAGTAGAAGTATTGGAGATGCTGTATACCTAGCCAAGCATTATAATACCAGTAAAAAAAAGGTACGGGCCGGGTTTAGCTTTGAACGAACAAGTGGATTCCTTAATATCAAAGAGCTTCAAAATATTTAAAAATAAACCTTCATAAACTTTGTCTATCCATAAATTCCATACAAATGATAAATAATATGAATCAGATTATATTTTTACCCACATCCCTCCCCCCCCTTCACGATACCCTCCCTCCGATTGACTATCTCTTGTTTCACCACCTACCAAAACATTTGTACCCACTAGACTGTCAGCACTTGAGGATAACAACCAAAACATCATACATTTGTACCCAGCAGCTGAATGAGCCTCATCTTAGCCCTGGCCCCTTGATGATCAACAAATCCATCTCTGATTTCCATACCATTCAAAAAGATCAATCATCATACACTCACTCACTCATGTAGCATTCAACTGACTTCTATTATTCACGGTAAGGAGAGATGGCTTCTTTTTTGAGAAGGAAGCTTCGGAGGTAAGCCATTTTTCATCTTGTTTGATTGCTGTTACCAACCCCCACCAGCAGGGCTACTTAATAGGTAGGATTGAAAACACGTCAACGTGTGAGTGAGATGAAGATGAACCACGAAAAGCTAAGAAACTTATTAGATGCTGGACCCAGTGTCTTGCATTCATTTGTGGTTCCATTCTGCTGTATCGTGATTCATTTGCTGATCTACTTGCCTTCATATTAGGATATCTACCATGCCCCTTCTCACTCCCTCCGGAAAACAGTTCTCTCTTCACAAACTCATCGCCATGTCTACAATGGTTACGCCTGGGCACGGAGTACATCTTCAACCTCTCAACAATACCACCGCAGGAGATCCTCCACGACAAATATATCTTTCACACGAAATTCAGGAATATTTACGGAAGGTGTTCGATGAATTGCGAGGTGCCGAATCATCTCTAAAGCGGGAACGGTTCGAATCATGGCTGGCAGATGTTCAGGGACATATAGTCAAACTGGATAAAGACTCATACAAATTTGAACAATTTCTGGAGTCTGTGTATTATAGCCATTCATTAGAGGTCATGAAACGTATTCCGGAGCTAAACCTCTCAAAGCCAATCACCAACTATTACATCAGTAGCAGTCATAATACATATCTTCAAGGAAATCAGTTACTATCGAGGAGTTCTACGGAAGCATACAAGATAGTAAGTTAGTCTTGGGGTTGATTCCGGTTCCTTGCTAAGTGCCATTAGGCCCTCACACAAAATTGTCGATGTATTGAAATTGATGTACACAATGGAGAACCGGCAGAGAGAGACGACAAATCAATATTCTCGAACAAAACCGACCACAAACGGCAAGCTTCAGCGACTGGAAGTACACTTTCTAGTAGAGCTGCGGCAGCTATATTGACCGTCGAAGAGAAGATCGAGAGTGCCAAAGAGAAAATTGAGAGTGCCAAACACAAGGTTGCAAAAACAAGCTCAGGGGATAAACTCAAGGTCGTGGATGAGGATGAGAATGGTGGACGACCGGCCTCAATACGATCATCGATGCTCGGAGAACCCTTGGTCTTACATGGTTGGACGTTGACAGCACCTGTCGGATTTAGAGCCGTTTGCAAAACGATTCGAGAAAATGCTTTCACCACAAGTCCACTTCCGATTATAGTCAGCCTGGAAGTTCACGCCGATCATGAACAACAGGAAATAATGGTGGATATTATGAAGGAAGAATGGGAAGGCATCTTACTCGATTCGCCATTCGAAACATGTGATCCAGAAGAAAGGGTCCCTAGGCTTGATGAGCTTCTTAACAAGATTCTGGTCAAGGTTAAGAAAGCTCCAGAGCTGAAAGATGCACTAGATGCTACGAACGAGAGTACGAATGGATTATCTCCTGCAATTACGGGCGCATTGGAGAAGAAGACGTCATCCAATACATTGGTACCGGTGTTATCGAGAAAGGATGCAGAATCTGGACAGTCCGGTTCCGAAGACGATCGAGGAAGTTCGAAAAAGAAGGCAAAGATCTGCGAAAACCTCAGTAAACTTGGAATTTATACTCACAGCGAGCATTTTGTGTCATTTGATATTAAAGCGGCCACAAAACCTTCCCACATATTTTCCGTAGGTGAAAAGGTGATTTTGGAACTCCATGAACAGAAACGAGAACAGATGTTCTGTCATAATCGCGATTTTTTCATGAGAGCATTTCCAGCTGGTTCTCGATTTGACTCGTCCAATCTCGACCCTTCGGTTTGCTGGCGTAAGGGTATTCAAATGGTCGCCTTGAATTGGCAAACATTGGACGAAGGTATGATGTTAAATGAAGGGATGTTTGCTGGGTCCCAAGGGTGGATACTGAAATCCCCGGGCTACCGCAGCGAGGATGCAACATCCGACATCTGTGCAGCTATTCCTTACAAGACTCTCGATTTGAGAATCACCATATTCGCCGGTCAACGGATCCCCTTTCCTGACGGTGAGACGGAGAAGGGTTTTCATCCATACGTCAAATGCGAGCTACATGTTGAAAGCCAAGAAGAGCTCAATGGGCAACCAATCGAAAATGGGGGCAAAGCAAAAGAAGGTGAACACAAACACAAGACGGCTTATAAATCGGGCAGTCGTCCCGATTTCGAAGGCGAGACCCTTCACTTTGAGGGTATCAGGAACGTGGTGGAGGCGTTAAGCTTTGTAAGGTTAGTACATGCTACACTACTCTTTTCTTCAACACTTCTCTATTTATACTTCTGCACATTACGCACGAAAGAACTAGACAAGGTCTGGATCTACAAAATTTGATTGTTGGTTGGGTATTCATAAAACTGCAAGATGTCACACCGCTCAGATTCTTGAAACATCTACCTACCCAAGTGCCTGGTACATATATATCAAAATTTCGCCACTCGGTTCATTCTTCAAACTTCAACAACGCAGCGGCCCGGCGCCGGCTTGGCATTGCTCGCAGTATCGATGCAGATTAATTTAAGGGTGCAGTAGTACAATAGTCTTTCCGACTCTTGGCTGCTCGGGTGTGGTTCCGCAACATTCATTCTGTCGAATCATTCACATGATTTTCAGCCCATTCCGCTGATTGACGAGTTCGGTCCCTAGCTGCTTAATCTCATGTAGTACATGGCCTTTTCTCGACTACCACACTCCTAATCTTTCTTGGTTTGTGCTCATCCATTGAAGATTTGGTCATGCATGCAATCATTAACCATCACCTCACTCTTCTCTCTCATATTTCTTAATCATTCCATTATTTGCTTTCCACGTCTACATCATGTGCATGCAATGTTACTCTACTCATTTCCTTCTTCATCAATCAATCAACATTTAAACTGCAGATCATTTTACTAACCAGCCCCTCTTTCCCTCACAGATTCAAAGTCGAAGACGCAAATTATTCCAAAGATGAGCTAGCCGCATGGGCTTGCATTCGTCTTGATCGTCTCCAACAAGGATATCGATTAATCCCCTTGAAAGATGCCAAGGGCTACTCTACGGATGGCTTATTATTGGTTAAGATTGAGAAGTTCCTGTCTTAAATTAATGTATGGTATGGCATGGTATGATGTACACGCCAGCTTTTGGGGGTGCCCCTTTCGTTTTCTTGGTTTGTATGATTAGGTGTATGTATGTATGTATGTATGTGTTGTTCGTTTTCTTTCTTCACTCGGTCCGATCGACATAGGGAGTCGGAACCTGATGCTTCATGTGCGAAGAGTTGCGTTTGCGTTTTACATTTGCGTTTTTGCGTTTCTGGTAAATGAGATGTGGAATCTGGATTGATTGCGAGCGTTTCAGCGAGTGCTGGTGATGGATGATACGATATGATATGTTGGGAAGGGAAATTATTAGAGTAAGGGATGGTTGGTTAGGTGGATGGTTGGATAAACGAACGAACAAACGAACGAATGGGAAGAAAGAATGAATAGGGAGAAAGAATGAATAAGGGAGAATGAAGAAAGTAAGAAAAGGAAGAAAGAACGAAAGATAGGAAGAAGAAAGGAAGGAAGGATTGAAGGGAAGGAAAATGATACCCCCATTAGCATTTGATTGATAGATAGATCTGGTTCTAGTTCAATTTATTTTTTATTTTTTGAGACTTTTGAACTTTAAACTGGCTAGATTTTTAATACTTGGGTTTTTGGGGTTTTATATATATAAAATCAATTATTCTTATTATTAGTATAAAGTAATAAAATACTCGAGTAGATTATATTATTATAATCTCTAATAAGCTCTAATTTTAATCATTTATAGATATACAACTCTATATAATACTTTATCTATATCTCATATCTCATTCCCAACTCCATACCCCTATCTCATCTCTAATCTCATCTCATCCCCCATCTTGTACCTCACACACCCTACACTTCCCACACTTCTCACACTTTGTACAACCCCAATTCATTATAATCATAATTACAATCTTAACCCCAACTACAATTCTCACCAATTAAACTAACTAATCATAGCTTAGTATACCACTACTACTATAATCACTAACTAACTATCTATCTACCTACCTATCATCACATCATATCATAATATATCACAATACATCGATTCATATTATATCGATTCATTTAATTTCATTTCTTTTCATTTTCGCATTCGCTTGTTTTGATTTGATTTGATTTGATTTGATTTGATTTATATATACTCAAGTACTAGTACCGGTATATTATAATCACATATTTTGTATTTTGTTATTTTTATATTACTTAGAGTATATATATATCTACTCTATTAATTGTATCTATTTATTATAATTATATCCATTTATTTATTCATTTATTTATTTATTTCTATATCAAGTAGTAATATAGCCTGAGAAAATACTCGAATAAATAAATAAAATAAATATAATTCTAAACGAGATTGTGACGGAACAGACAGCTCTCTTCCGTCCATTGGCTCATACTACGTATATAGCATAATAAGACAGCTCTCTTGGATCTTCCTTTTATAGTTTAAAGCTTTAGCTTTATAACTTTAGATCTAGGTATTGTATAATACTTATCTCTAGTCTTTCTTTTATTTTTTTGAATTTAGCTATTAGAGCTCCTGATACCTATATATATAGTCCTCCTTTTAGTATTCTATATAGCTTTTCATTTATAGATTCTAAGTACACAATCGGAGTCCTGTTTATACCCTTTTGGTCACAGAGATAAGTGATGTGATATGATGTAATATAAGGCAAGGCAAATCTCAGTATTGGTATTGATTGATGTTGAGATTTGTATTGATATTGATGTTAGTATTGATATTATTAGTATTGAAGCTGGTATTGAAACTAAACCCATCCATCCATCCAGACAACAGACAAATCAATCCAATCCACGCTAATCATGTGAAATCCCATAATTGGATTGGTATATAGATAGATAGTACTGATCAAAAATAATAATAATAATATCATGATTCGACATATATATATACATGCGACGTAATATCAATATCAATATCAATACTCGAGTATCAATATCAATATCATTATCATGTGAAAAACGAGTAAAGTGCCAATGATTTGATTCAACAATCGAATCATGCATTGAAAAGAAAGATGATGAGAGATAATTCTTCAATTCAATTCATCGCCTCCTCTCCTCTCATCTCATCCCATCCCATCTCATCCCACAAGTAAAACTAAAACTAAAACTAAAACTAAAACTAAAACTAAAACCCAATGCGAATCCCAACCCAACGGTTCGTCCGCCGCCCCATTCCGATGTATCGAGTCACCTGCATGCAGCTATCCGGACTCTATATTAAAAAAATGCTCGGAACCTCTTTTCCGGATTGAAGAACGGGCTAACTTATAAACCAGACGTGCGTACTCCCCGCCCGGCTCAAAATCTATTTTTTTGAAGGATGAAAAATAATGGTAGCGTCGCGCATGTACGTACGTCACTTAGACGCAGATATCATACGATAACCTACCGAGGATGCAAAAATCTAGGGCTTCAGGTAAGGTAGGTAGGCCTAATGATAGAAATTTCTTGGATCAAATTAAGCCAGGACTGCCAATTTGATTTGCATAGATTGTGATGTAGCGTACGTACGTTATGTTACGAGACTGATATTACAATACAATATCGACAGACGAATTGAGTTGAAGAAGCATAGAAGACTATTATGTTGTGAGACGGAAGATTCGGAAAATAAGAAAAGTGAAATGTGCTCAGGATGAGTTTGGCGTCGAAGATACATATGATATGGGTAGCGACATGAAAGAAAGTGGAAGGGGGAAAACCAGAAATTAGCCATCTACTCTATGTACCTAGGTAGATGCAAAGATGAGTGATCCATTGGTGCTTTGCCTGTGATATGTATGATATATGCCTGATGTGTTTCATGCACTTGATGTGTTGGCTTAGGTTGCTCGAAATTTCGGGCGTGAGCCAATAACATAGTAGAGTAGTATATATGTGGGACTAGATGTAACACAAATAATAACGGCTGTGTACAAATCAATGGTCCCTTGTCTGGAAACTCTGCAGGGCTAAATCCAAATCCCACATATTGAGTGCATGGCAAGGGTCACTGCGAGAACTATCTTCGCGCATTGTAGAGGAATAGGAATAACTCCGGATGCTGTCCAATCACTCTGTGTGTAATGTGGTACACAGATCATCATTACACAACGCACCTTTTCCCGCCCCCCTGGTATCAAAAAGTTTGTCACTTGACAGATCCTTGCCGATATTATAGGATTCGGAGAATTTTGTTTTTTGTTGGATCATGAGCTTTCGATAATGATCTTCTTGAATGAACGCAGAATGTTGGTGGATCGTGCTTTTGAGTTGATCGATGTCAAAGATTGATATCGTTGTGTAAACACTTGATCCATGATATTGTGCCTTAGAAGTTCGGGGTCTGATCAGCGCCAGATGGTTCATATCAGCGATTCCGACAGTATGGTATAGACCCAGCCACATATACACGAAAGACTTGCAACTGCCGTTGTGAATAGAGAGATAATCTTTTGACATGTATCATCCGACATACACCGAAAAAGTGACGAGTCAGAAAAGAGTTGTTCGTTCATTTCGTTCATTTCGTCATAAATGATCTGTCACAAAGGTTCACGTTCTGACCCCCAACTTTATGACTGGGAGTGGCTTTGTAATCTTCCAAAGCACTAGTTGGGGGGCACGGTAAATGGCCATATTGAGACTGCTCGGGCAAAATCGCTGATGATGGATTTTGGAATGTGAACATAATATGCGGGCATGAAGTTGATAATCTTTATCTGTGCAATGATCTTGGAAGCCTAGGTTAAAACTAGGTAAAGTACAAGATCGAAGTAACTTGCGCTTGCAGGCTGCATGGAGGGTCGCTTATCAAAAGAAAATTCTTCAACTGTTGGGAATTTTCCGAACACACCCCTCGAAACCATGCGAATTCCTCATGCCGCACGGGTTCTTACAGGACGTGTAAGGTCATTGGATTGAAATCGAGAAGCGTTAATGCCTGGCCACTATTTAGCTCTTGGAAACCTGGACGACATAGGCTTTTCCAGGTACACTGTTCATATCATTCGTTGACGAAAAGAGCGGCCTTATCGAGATGATAACCTGATGTGATGATTTCTTCTTTGTGGCCAGGTCAGATCGACCTATCAATATACCCTTATTACTGACCGACGATTTGCTGCGTGTAGATCGAAGGGATTACCAGAGAATACCGATGCATATAGGTCGGTCTGCTGACTCGATATAGCACGGAAATTTACCTTGCTTTCCGTCACTAGCACCGTTGATAACAAGTGTCGCTCAGGAGGTTCATCAGGCCGTGCTGTAAAATGTCTGGAATTGTTTGTGCCTCTCGTAAGACTGCGCCCAAGAAGAACACGATTGCTCCTGGTTTCGAGTGGTCCATTTAATCTGGAACGGAATTGCAACTACCCTTTTGATTACCTGCAGATGCAGATATACAAGGACGTCGACCAAAGCTCATAGCCAACGATGCAGGCAGCCGCAACATCATGAGACAAGCCATCTTTTCTTTTGCCAAAGAATCGATGAGCAACATATCAAGTCTCGCTATGGCTCTTAACTCCGTTCCAAAACATTATATATTGGCCACTTCCACTTGACTAAAGTTGAAGCTCACCAACCCAAACAATTTCACTATTCACTATTCAAACATACATCCACCTCAGATCTGTTTATCAACGAAGATTCTTCTCAAGCAACTTCAATCAAAATGTCTTTCCAATCGACCCCATTCGAGATCTTCATGCAAGAAGAGATGTACTCTCTTCCTTCCATCGAGCCAACACCATTTGGTGAAATTTCAGGGCCCTTTGGCATGATTGAAATACCCGGTGTAAGATGTTGCATCTGATACAACTGTGGATTGATGCTAACAGAGAATTAGATGCCAGGAGTGAGATGTCCAACCTGTCTTGCCAATGGGCAGGAAGTCTGGGTTATCCCAGGAAGAGCTTGTGGCGCTTGTGGTACTGGCTGTTGAACCATCAAGTACCGACATCGCTTCCAGTCAAATTGTACTGTGACTAACATTATCTCCAGCTTGGCGTTGCAGTCCGACAATCTTCAGACACGCCGTCAAAGCGAAGGACCGTTGGAACACTTGAGAAGGGCGGGAAGGGTGAATGTTGATTCGGTTTGAAGGACATGAAGTGGGAATAGGTTGTGGTTGATAAATATAATCGGGAAATGTCATGCTTTGTCGTTGACTCGGATTGGGATGAGAAAAGTTTTGCCTTTTTGATAATTTAGCACGAATACAAAAGTTTGCAGCCGCAATACCACCTCAAGAGTTAGGATACTATACTGCCATGTGCTATGCTTTGCTCTTTCGGCCTCATTCACAATCCCAGATGTAAATGTGCGAGTTTGGAAACGGCTCAAGCAGTGAAGTTGCTGTATCTCAACCTTCGACGACCTGTATCCTCCATGGTCCCTTAACCATTGATTGCAAATCAACAAGAATTTGTCGTAGGTGTTGGACACCAGGTAAACATGCCAAGCAGGAACACAAGGCGAAGGTAGAAAAGTTGAAAGAATGGAAATCAAAGATCCTTATGTATTGGGAACGTACAATTAAAGAATCTTCAGCTGAGTGTTTTCGATCAGTGCATGACCTTATTATAGGTCGAGACATGGCCATCACTGCTCATATTAACGTCTGAAGAAGAAGCAGTGTTACAATAGTTAATTAACATAGTATTGGTGCGGTAGCACCAATTAAATGAGCAGTCGTAGCATATGAGTATCAGATTATGATATATCAGAAGTGAAAGCTCTCGCTGATAGATCAAAGGCCAATAAAATGGTCGAGATTGCATTCAGGAAAGATCCCGGTCAGTCATGGACGCATCGCCGGCTGTCTGAGCCACCTAAACATATTAAAGGTTTGTGTATTATTCAAGATGCAATCAAAATTTACACAACCTGTCGGAAGCATGTTTGAACAAATCTCAATATCTTCTCCTGGGTATCTCCGACTGAAGTATTGTTCATGAACGACGCTTGGAGGAGACTCAGGAGAGCCTAGGTTTTCGTGGCACAGCTTGATGAGTTCCGATTGTACATAGTATTCCAATCAATATCAAAAGAAGAGCAACGAGAATGATGTGATGAGAGTGAAGAAGCCTTAAATGACCCGAGAGCGAGAAGCATGAATGAAATCTTATTAATGGGAGGAGTCCAGCCACATGTACAATGCCTTTGGTAAACTTAGCGGGAGTAGCGGATACAACTTATTCCGAGCCGAGATTTTGATCAATCTTTGTACGTACTCAAGTACTCGGGCATATGTATATTTTATATTTTATGTTTTAGTATATATTTCATATGACTCTTGTTGAACATGATCATTTAATTTGGGCTTCCAAATTCAACTTTAAGCTAATTATTATTAATTCTATGAAAACTGCGTCATAGATTATGATAATATGAAAACTGGTTTTAAGCCATTTAAGGGAATAATGCTAGTAGTATTCTTCATCGCTTGATGTTGATAACTTGGTATTATCGCGGACGCGGAGCCAGCAACTATCTCCAGTACAATTCGATTCAGCATGCTTTGAACGATACTCGTACACCAGATGTGGTACACAATGACGATTGGGCGTCTACACACGTGGTCCAAATGATTTGGTGCAACTTGAGGTTAATCATAGCATAAACTTGGTTGGTTGAGGATCTTTTGAAAAGATGTTCTATGTGATGGGTGTATCATAGTCATTCAAGTACTACCAATCGTGACTACTGTAGCTATTAATCAGAGGACAACTCCAGGATTGACGGAAAATAAATCATGAGTAAGCCAATCTATCTTGGAAATAATCTTTCTTCATCCTAATGTCTCTTTAGGTTGGGCGGGGTGGTTTTTCGGGTGCATAGTAGCTATCTGCAGGTGCACCGCTTGCTTGCTGCTGTGGAAATTCCGACGGAGGCGGATAGTAAGCCGGAGGATTTTCTGCCAAGGGGTTGAAATCTTGGTGAGGCAGTGGTCTCGGTGGTGGGGGAGGATAATATTGATCGTTACCCTGTGTATAGCCCGGATGCTGCTGCTGTTGATATCCGTGCAATTGTTGCTGAGTCGCATAACCTTCGGCCGTGTTCGGGTTTCCATATTTCTTCTTCTCATCTGCACTCGCTTCTCCTGAATGCACAACTTCCACGTCTGCTGGAGCCGGCTTATCGTAAACTTGTTGTAAGACCGACTGATTTAAATCTGGCCTTCCTTCTGCATCCTTCGCGACCTCCATCAATAATTCAGCCGTTGGCGGAAGTGAGGGGACTCTTCCCTGCAAAATCTGTGCTACCGGCAACCTTTCCCCATAGTACCTTGCATTCTCATCGTTGCGTTCGATAATTATGGTTCCATCAACCTGTGCTCCTGCATATAAACCTCTGCTCTTCATGTAGGAGAATAATGGCTTTCTACTCTTCAACAATTCACTATCCAGTATTCCTCCCGAGCCGACCGGTCCAGCCACCACGGATATCTCACCACCAAGAGAGACACGTAATTTGCTGAATGCTTCAAGAGCCTTGCGGTCGTTAATAACAATGACACAGTCATAAATATCAATTCCGGCCATGAATCCTACGCCTAAAGTGTGAACGAGAATCCCAGATGGCGGTGACCATTGTCCATTTTCGTTCTTGGCAATCAAGACGCCTGATCCACCAGCTCCAGATACCCATAGCCCAGACCGCATTGTAGTATAAATTGCGAGGCCGACACAGTTCTTGATAACCTTTTGAGGGATTTTGACAAGAACCTTGGGTGGTTTACTAGGGCCATCTTGGACTTTCTTCTTAGTGTCTGAGTCCTGGGATGCATCTTTTTGTTGCTCCGCCATAAATCCATCTTCTATCAAATTGTTAGAGGACGGTTCGGTTTGCAGTCAAAGATGTATCAAGCAGACGTACTACAAAAGGACTTGAGGATACGAGCAGCCTTTTCGCATTCTTTCTCCATCGCTGTTGGCCAGAAAGCCTCAGATCCAATCTTATTTGTGAGCTTGTTAACTGGTCCTCCCAACTTCTCGAATGCAGTCCATCCTTTATCAAAAGCAGCTTTACCGCCCGTCTTGGTTTTCTCCCAAGCTGATGGCTTAGCTGTAGTATGTGATGGGTCGGTCATGATGTTGCTGTGGTAAAATGGTTGTGTTGTTGTGTTGTTGTGGTGGAATGTTGTTATTTATTAGGTACTGTATGGCTGTATGGTGTAAGAAGGTGGGTTTCCTCGAGAGGTAACCTTTTAGCAGAAGTGAAGAGAAGTAGAATCAATGTCAAGCGTAAATGTGAATCACAAAGATGGCGAGAATGAGTGAATGTTCATATATAATGACAACGCTGCCGAATGGTGAAACATGTGACCTACAGGTGAAATGTGGCTTTGCAGTGTATTGACATCATGGGTGACGACGACTGATGAGGCATAGCCATAGCCATCTTTGAAGCAATGGCAATGACTAACAATGTCCTACCTTACGAGTACTGTACGCCTATACGTCTGTCTATACGACTACTCGAGTACATGTACATCTATACGTCTATACGCCTCTACGTCTATACGACTATATGTACATCTATATGATATACGTATACGTATACGCCTGTCATTGTACAAAACATGAAGTACTTGCTTGAGTATAGGTACAGGTTAAATAATGCGGTGAAAAGCCTTGTTTTGAGTCTGAAGCGTACTTTTGTTTGTGTACATTATGAACGTGGAATAAAAACGATTTTTAATAGTGATTCTTAGAACAGATATTGGACTCCTCGAGAGTGTACTGGAGCACCTTCACGCTTGAGAGAGGTTTGAATGGTGGTGGCTCTTGGAGTTCTGGGGTGATACCAGCATTGTGAATTTGTTTGATAAGCCTGAGCCTAGTCCTGGTTATGTATTTTGCGATATCCCAACTTCCAAAGCCTCATCTCACTCCCCCAGCCAGTACAGTACAAAAATTACATTACAATTTCTACAATTTCTACAATTTGAGGAAAGTTCTCAATCATTTCAGTTCTACATTATGTGGCGATGATCAATTTGCGCATGCCCTGGTAATCGTCGGGAAACTTGTGTCTTGTGTCTGAATCGAATGGAAGAGTTTTCTATCGAACCGAGCAAATTTCACTGTCGTTATAATTCTTCAACTCTCGCAGCAATTGCAGGCACGTCGTAATATACAACATTACCGAAATCTATTCCTCAAAATGCCCTTTGTATCTATCATGCAATGCCGAGCCGATTTTGAAGTCGATACTACGTCTCCTTCCATATGCCACGAAATCAGACGAGAAGGGTTCAATTGTCATAATTGAAGTCGAACACCGCCTCCAATATTCCTCCCTATGTGCAACTCAAAATCTTACAAAGGATGGGTGGAATTGAAGACCCGTTAAACTGCTAGCTAGACCGTCCGGGCTACTCGAGGAACGCGCATGATTATCCAGGTCCATCCTAAGCATCCTATCTTAAAGAGTCTATCTTTCGTCTGCGAGTATGAGGAGCGATGGCTGTCTAAAACATCAGACATCATGGCTTTGAATGTGTTAGACGGCAGAAGCTTTCTAATGTATAAGTCTATAAGCTACTGGAGATCTGCTTGCAATGTGCTGGAGTCTCGACATCACCGTCTCGAAAGAATCATCTGAAAGCATTGCCTAGCTTCCTCATGAACTTGCGCATGTACCATGGTATACAGTTTGCAGATCGATGATGCGACCAATAGAGCACCAGGGTTTGTCGTTTCTATACATTCATTCATGTGGAACTCATTGGAATACTCTTGGTCAGTACCAGTGAGGCATGCATTAATTTCGATTTTCTTGTCCCAAAGTATCTTTTTTCTTCGTACAATATGCTTCATCTACCAGCTTCCTTGCTACCAAGTCTAAGGGTCTAAGGAGGTCGCATCTCTCCTCCATCTACGTGATTCGACGTTAATGCTTCTTATCTTGCAACAACCGCATTCTACCAGTAGTAGTCGGTCATATATTTGGTGGCAGTATTTGCAACCCTCCTAATATGTATGTCTTGGACGAGAGCAGAATCTGGTCGTAGTTTCCGTTGCTGTGTAAGAACGATTTCATATAGTTCACAAGCACAACATCACTTGCTCTCTTATGTAGGCCTCACACGACCTCTCTCTTTCTTTTTACCATGTTTATCATATTGGCTTTACCCACTCACACCGGCTGATACTTCTCCCCACCATCTCATCAATCAACCTCTTCCTATTCGCACTTTTAATATCCTATTGTCTATTGTTTCGCTGTTGCGGATGTGTACCGGGTATATCCTGCATGAAAATTCACGAGTGTGTCATTTTCTGCAACCCTGCCCAAAGATAAGCATCATCACATGCCATCTGCAGCAGACGTTCATAGCTTATCAGACTGCACACCACGATGTTTTTGCTTGCACAGTTGGCCGATAAGGACCCTAGTGTAACATCAGAGGAGAGCTTTTCTAGAAGAAAAGAAGACCGCTCCCTCGAGACTTCAATGTTGGGCTAAGTCAGAAATATACAAACCTTCGGTCAAGCATCTCTTGATTATTTCACATCAGTATACTTCTCTCACCAGCTACGGTTTCGTCGCAACGACGGATCTATTCTATCCTTTCCAAGACTTTAACCTCATGCTTCACTTACCATATCCCTTTCCGACCTCCGCCGCAAAGATGGAATACAAACGTCTTCCAGAAAACTCTCCTACAGAGGAATCCAAGCCCTCCAGCACAATGGTAATCTCACATCCTCCCTCCTTTCCATCGTTAAATACAACCCACTAAATGCTTCACACATATAGCAGCCATTTGACACGATCGATATCGAGAAAAGCGCCGCCCTCTCATCATCTGGATACGGCACAATCCCATCACACACAAGCAAGGAAGGCGGGTTGAGAACCCCACCGAAAGAAGGAGGTCGAGGAATTTGGATCAGTTTCGTGCAGAGCTTGATGGCGGTTGGCATGTTTACTGCAATGGCGGTGACTCTCATTCTGGTGGTTTTGTAGAAGAGAAGAAAGCGGTGCTTGTTGCATGCAATGCGCCGAGTTTATCTGGCTAGTTGGGTGACAGGTTTGGGAAGTAGACACAATCCAGTCGCATTGAGTGCGTGCGTGGGAATATGCTGCTTTGGGGTCATTTGCTGGAGCCATTCTTTTGTTTGTCTTACATTCTTGGTACTGTGTTTTGGTTCGCTGGATATTATGAGTATTGACTTTAGATGCCTCGTAGGATTTTGGAATAAATGGTTTTATCCTTACATGATATTTTATTTGATACACGTGGTATTTTCAATCATTTATGTAGAATGGATGTATAGCATGGAAGTCTTTCAATTGACTATGATGTATATGGCTTGTCTGGCTATATGACAAGCCAAAATCTGAAATTCGAGAAAATCGTTTGTGTGTCAAGAGAAAGAGATATATTGATATAATCTACTGTATGAGTTCAAACTGTACCTCGCAATGTCTGAACATTCAAAAGCAAAGGGAGTTCGAGTAGTTTATTACATTTTATGAAATCTAAACGCTTCGCGATATAATGTCTGTCATCTGTCATCCTGCTTTCGAGTACATCCGCTTCCCCATCAATCATCGTAATATCCCTCCCCTAATTTATAACGGTATGGTAGAGGGTTGAGGTTCGATGCTGATCGTCTCAATGGGAAAAGTATTACATGTATCTCACTCGCCAAAGTGGCAGTCTAAACGAGTGTAGAATTTTGAGAGGGTATCTAAATAGTAATAACATTGTGCAGGCACCACTCTTTCCTCCGAATAAACATATCTCTCTACTCCATCGAACTCCGTTTCCCATAACGATCTGTCTGTCTCATCTTACATCTCCCTCGCACAACATTGAAAACTCCACGCTCACTCATCAATTCATCCTCCTTCCTACAAACAAAGATGACATCCCACATCCTCCCCGAAAGTTCGAGGACCCAACAATAACCCACACTCGCATCTTTCCCCAGCCAGCTTTCGTCGCACCGCAATACCCGATACGATAGGCCCAGCAACCGTACATAGAACCAATGCCCAGATAATCACCAAGAATATCTGATCTTCAACCACATCCAATGTGTGGAATCCTCGTTTGTCGGTGGAGTTTTGTATCTCGAGAAGTCTCGCCGCCTTGGTGGTGCGCAAGCTTAGAATCCCTGAGCTTTGTGCTTCGGACGCAACGAGGAATCCAAAGCCTCCTCTGGCGATCATGGTTGATCCTACGATGATGGCATCGAGATGAGGGGCTTTTGGTGGTGGATTCGTTTGGTGGTTATGATGCTCGTCTGGTGATCCGTCTTGTTGGGCAATTTCTTCGGTTTCACTCGGTGCTGCAATTTTTGGGACTTTCGATGTTTCGGTGAAGTATTCGATGTAAAGAACGAGGCCGACTGATGCTTTGGCTAGGAACATTAATATTGCATAGAAGATGCCTTTCCACACAATAGAACTTGCGAACATCTCAGAAACTGGAATGGAAAATCCGATTGATGCCTATGTATGTATCTTATTAGATGAAATGTAAGGGTTTCGGAAGCTTTGATCTTTCAACACCCATTACGTAGTTGCAGACAGAACACATACAAAGAAGAAAGGAACCAATATATGGTCCATAATTGGCTTGTAGTATCCTTCAAACATGATGGTAGGTCGATCTTTCTCCATGTCCGAATCGCATTGCCAAGTATATCTGACAACTGCTCCTGCTAGAAAGGCTGAGAGCAATATGGATCCTTCCACACATGCAGCGATAGTTACGAGAACTATGAGCATCAGTGTGGAAAGTAGAAAGCCAGCATGGCGTGATATTCCCTTTTCCGTATCGTAACTCTCGCCAAAATTCTCCAGGTCAACTTTCTGATTCGCGAATATGGAGCGGAAAGCGTGGTATAATGGTTTGATGAAGAATGGTACCAGTAAAAATGTTGCAAAAATGAGGCCGAGGCTGGAAACGGCAGGGCGAGCAATGTTCCATGGATCTGTTTGTCCTTGACCAAGTGCCGTTACGATTTTGACCATCACAAGGACTATAATATCATCTATCATCGCGGCGCCAGCAATCAAGGTACCCGTTGGAGTCTTCTGTAAGTTTGCTGATGCAAGAATAATGAATGTGGACCCC
This sequence comes from Sclerotinia borealis F-4128, assembly GCA_000503235.1. Lineage (NCBI taxonomy): Eukaryota > Fungi > Ascomycota > Leotiomycetes > Helotiales > Sclerotiniaceae > Sclerotinia > Sclerotinia borealis. The sequence goes on along the minus strand of KI628602.1, from coordinate 88,833 downwards.
AATGATGTAGAACATAGAGAGACTCCTGCCGCGAAAGCCGCCAAAGCTGTTGGATATCCCGAGCCTTCGACAGTATCAAACCTCATGCACATTATCGAAAACGAGAGAGCCATGGGCACCAGTATTCCTACCATTGCTGCCGAGAGCGTTACCCATATCGTCTTTCGCAACAATCCAAGATCGGTAATCAGTCCACCTTCGAACACCAGACAAATAAGTCCGAGATATCCAAGGTATTGCACGGTTTCTTGTGTTTCTATTCCAAGCCATGAAGTCCCTGTAATGGGCATACCAAAGAGTATACCAATGAATATCTCACCAATGAGTCCGCAGTACAGGAAATTGTCAAGAACATCTCGAGTGATGTTGAGTATGAATACAAAAGTTGATAGGGGAAGTATGATATCAAGCCCAGGCTCGACATAAGGAAGATAGGCCATTGTCGAGAAGTTTGAAGAGCGGATAACTTGGAGAAATCTAATGAAATGCTGAAAGGATAACGAACTTTAATAAGAGCTGAAGGTACCTAAAAGTACCCATATCAGAACCTGTTTGAAAGTATTGTCTTGACCGTCGTCTAAGTCATTCTCGTTGGGTAGATCCATACCTCGAAACAAGACTGCCTTATCAGATGGGTCGCATCCAAAACGTGATAGGCTGAATATCAAATTTATTTTCTCCGTTTCCATCCTCTCCGGGTATGTTTTCAGACACGTGAAAACCGCCAACTCACTCTAAAAGCCCTTTAAAGATGTTGTCATTGACTCACCTGAGCGATTTATGATACAGTTACGACCTGTCACCTTGTACAGAGACGTATCCTCGTTTGGAGAGTTAGACGAGTTACATAAGGGGGGTAGGACAACGTCTCCTTGAGTATAAAGTAATACTGTGAAAAAATCGAATATCTCCGTTGGACAGTGTCAGATTTACGTGCGTTATCTGATCTGCAGTATTGCGGAATAAAGTCTTGCTAATTTAAGCCACCTGCATTCGTCCCTTCCATCTTTTGCAAATAAGGGTCCTTGCATCTGACTAGTACTCGAGTACGATATTATGTCATACGAAAATGCTGCGCGGAGCCTTGCTCGCTGAGTCTTACACCCACGGTAATCTGCTTCAAGCGGTACAGGTTTCTGATTAATTTCCCGGCCGTTGATATTACCAACGCGTCGGAAAAGTCAACAGATTTTTTCAAACATGTGAAAATTCAAGGGCAAAACGATGACTGGCGGAGATCTACCTGAGATCGGTTCGCAGCTACGATGGTTTTGTATCCACTGCTTAGGATTCCTGACTACAGACACCACTCAAAACGGGCAGCAGATAAGATAAACTATAACCAAGGCCATAGCCATGTAGTCTCGGATTTGAGCTTCCTGATATGGTCTGATGTTCCTCGCTCACATAAACAATTCATTTATTGCCAGTCTCCAACTTGCCCTCAAGGTCAATGAAATGAAAGATCATGCGGATACGTGAGTCGACAGCAGCGACGAACCTATCAGAAAGATAGGGGCACGATTTCAAGATACCATACCGCCGGTATGTAATCCAGATCGAGTAAGAAACTTCTGTGAGCGAATGATTCGCCGGCGTGAATACCTCAATAATATATATGAGTTATCGGTTTCGGTTGTGTTACTCATGTGTAGTAAGTATGCGTACCCTTATGCTGGTCTTTGGGAGACAAGTTAAGAGACCTTTGTGAAGTTTCTTCAAAACAAGCAACTCTGCTTTGTAGTGTCGAGTCTGTTATACTAATACGCAAAAGCATTTTCGTTCGATATATTGTTCAAATATGTAGACGGTCTGTATGGTTGTATATGTTTGATGTAGCATAAGACTACAGAATAACAGGAATGTTCTATGAATTCGCTTTTATGTGACTCGTGTGAAATCATTCATTGGCTTGATTTCAGTACCTCATCTGCCAGTGCTCTCAATGTTCCTATTGATTTAAATTTAAATGTTTTCAAGTACACCTAATTTCATAACTAGCTTCCAAAACATGATTTTTTTGATCTCATCGAATTTTATCTTAAATACAATTTTTTAATATTCAATTTATAATACTAATGCTATCAAACTAGTTTTGATTTGAATGAAATTTATATTATATAATAGGGAATTATTTGAATAATTTTTCAATTTATAATTAATTATATTAAAAAATATTCATATTTGAAAAACAAAAGTGAATTTTTATTTAAAAACTAATTGTAATCAGTTTAGATATTATAGTTCTATGTGACCAAAAGGGTATAAACAGGACTCCGATTGTGTACTTAGAATCTACAAGTGAAGAGCTATGTAGGATGCTAAAAGGAGGACTATATATACAGGTATTGGGAGCCATAAGGGCTAGGCCAAAAAGGGTGAAAGAGACCTAGGCGTAAGATGCCTAGGTCTAGAGCTATAGAGCTAGGGCTCTAAGCTGTGAAAGGAAGGTCCAAAAGAGCCGTCATATCATACTATGTATGTAGTATGAGCCAGTGGGCGGAAGAGAGCCGTCTGTTCCGTCACATTCTAGATTATTCATTTTTAATTTAATCAAAAATTATTTAAATTATTTCAAAATTAAATTTATAAATCTATGAATTTATAAAATCAATTTGTTATAAAGCTTATTCGATTTGAAGTTATATTAAATTGAAATTTCAGATTTATAGATCTTAATAAAAAGTTCATAAGATCAAGAAATCAGGTGTACCGGTAACAACCATGTATGGCACTTCACGAAACGCGTCTCCGAGGTCGCTCGCCCCCTCCCCCCACCACTAGTTCGTTCTATAGCTTCTTGAAATACCATCAGCATGGGACGGAGAATTGAACCTCCATATCTCCTCAATCTTGCCAATGAAACACAGGAATGGATATCAATTCTCTTACACAGTGTAGTGCACTGAACTTGTCTGATGAGAAACGCTGCTTGGAGACGGCTACATCGGTAAATGGACTCTTTTGCAGCTTCCACTCCAAACAATGTCAAGGTATTGTTTCCCAAGAAACTTTTCGAGAAAGATATACCATACCTAATAATAATCTTCAGGTCTCTATCGTGGATACAAACTTCGCACAGCTCGACTTGAGCGTCTGGACAGAGCGGTTCCCCTGTACTTTGCAAATACGAAAACTTCCCTCGGAAATGAAACCTTCAAGGATGTAACAACGGAGGCAGAATGTAAGGAACTACATGATTGGTTATGGACCAAGTATCAATTACTGGAAAGGGTAATACGGGCGAGAAGGTTGCATCATAGTCGATTCTTCAGTCAGAATATGGACTATGGGCATGCAAAATTCCTGGATCAACTCACACATCAGAAAGCTTATGTTACCAAGGCTTTGGAGAGACTTGAGAGAAGAACTGCTGAGGTTTGCTCACACTCTACAACCACTAACGGCGCTGTGCTAATTCTGTTCCTACCAGATCTTGTATAGAAACCAACAATGGTTCAAATGGGTACGAGAATGCCAGGACAATGAAGAAGCACATCGGGAAAAGGAACAAAAGAAGATAAAACAAGAAGCACAACTATGGCAGAGAAATTGGCAACAAGCAAAACAGATAATGGAGGAGAAAATGAGACGAGAAGAGAAGAAGAAGCAAGATACTTTCCTGGAGAAAATATACAAGGAGAAGATGAAGGAGGTAGAGGAGAATGAGGGTACGGAGGATGATATGGATTGGGATCCTATTGAAGATGAACTGGAGGATGGAAGAGGAAATTTCATTGGTATGTTAATCTCAAGTCTAAATATTTCATGCGCACAGCTTGAAGTACAAACTTCACTTTATATGTCCAATCGATACAAACTGACCATTCATGAAAGACCTCATGCGGCATTTCTTGTGGGTGTCCGCAGAAGAACAGCCAAAGACGGAAGGACCTCCTTCAAGTGAAACCGACAAGAATGGTTTGGCCGAGAATAGTGTAGCGTCTCAAGAACCAACTCCCAACACAACTAATGTCGCAGAAGTTATATCCCAACTTGAGTCCTCTACTCTATCCAAAAAGTCAAAGAAGAAGAAGAAGGAGAATGCAGCAGCTACAACCGCCGCTTCCTCTCAGGCCGCCAGTGGCAGCAAACCGGTACCTAAACCACAAGTGCTCCCTGATAAATCTCTCATCGAAAGTCGAGAGGACATGCATAATAGGCTGGCCCGAGGAATCAAAATCGACTTTGATAATGTTAACGGGATAATGGTGGCTGGCACAATAGAGAATCCTTATCTTCAAAAAACAACCCGAACCTTCACAGAATTCGAAATTCAACGACTGCTTCTCGAAGTGTCTGAGATCAAGCACTTATTATTTTGCCGATTGTTACTTGGACACGCCGCATTACTCCCAGCAGCTCTTCGCGCTGATAGTATCGAGGCATTCTTTGAAGACGAAGAAGTGACCGGTACCGCTCTGAGAAATGTTTGTCTCAAAATGGAGAAGCCCAGTCTTCAAGAAATCCGTGATGCATGCGCAGATTTCTTTCGCTCCGGAGATGAAGAAAAAGAAGAGCAGGATGAACCAGAGGCTCAAGATGATGACACTGATGATCACGAAAGCCATGAAGCCAAACTTGCTGACCCTTATGACGTGAAGATGAGATTAGGCTGTAAAAAGCGTGGGGAATTACCTGGAACATGGCGTTCAAAACGAGAAATCTCCCGAGAAGCGGCAGCTGAGAATATGCTTGATATGGCTCCCGGAATGGCTCCATCTATGAAAAACATTCTTGGGGAAGGGGGTGCCATTGACTTTGGTGATTCTACGAATTCTCGACAAATACGCAAGAAGATTCGCGTAAAGATTTGTGGTAGAACGATATGGAATTATCCCAGTGATGAAGCAATGAGTCGTGGAGGATGGTTACACTTCTCCATCATTGCGAAAGATAGTAATCTTAATACTGCAATCGAGCTTTGTCGAAACTGGGAAGAGTTCTTTGAGCTGAACATCTTGGCCTGTTGGGGGTACTTTCCTGCGTCAAATTGGGCTTCATGGGTTGGAAATAGATTGAAGCAGCAGTCCCTACAGCTAGTGAGTTTCATCGGTCTTACTTAATATTGGCCGATTAATGACGTGATAATAGGGCTTCATCATGTACTACGAAAGTTCAGATCCAGATGCCAAGGATCTCAGTGTAAGTTTTTCACAAGGAGGTCGCAGCAAACAAACCCGACGTCAGCATGCTATATTTCAAGCAAGAAACGTGATTTGTGCCCATATCAAACGAGACGATCAAGCAAGTCGCCGATTCATTCAATATTTATCCATGCAAAGCCATCAATTAGTGTTGCTTGTCAGGGATGCTGAGAGTGGTAAATTATTGGTGAAGCCTCCTGAAGAAGAACGATGGCTATGGCGAGAGAAAAGCGGTCTTGGACGAGCTGTCAAAAACGTGTGGAACGTTTTGAAGAGAATTGGACCTGAATTTTTCGAGGAAATGGATCGTCATCGCCAGTGGAACTTTTCGTTCAAAGATTATTATGATATTTATGTTTGGGATCTCGAGCCTGGAGAGACCTTGCCCGGATTGTTTAACACTGTTCAGCATGTAAGTTGTCACATCAAAATTATTACTATCTACTAATAAAGCTTAGATGCTTATCAAAGCACTCCGGTGTGGCAATGGTAAAGACTTGTACCAACCAGCGGCTTCTATTTTAAAAACGCTGTATCGAGATAAAGACAGCCATTATAGAGATGTCAGACCAGGTGACACGGTACAACTCATAAGCCAATGGGACTTTCTTCAAGATCAAAAATCAACATTCTTTTATGGTGAAATTGATGGACCGAAACCGACTGAACCGATAGACTCATGGCCGAGTAATCTCTTTTATAACGAAGCAGATACTCTGGAAGATGAGGTATTATTTCCTGAGGAGCGAGCCGAAGAGGCATCGAGCGCCCTGGTTGCCGTTGGTAAAAAGGACTCACTGAGAGCGTTTGAGGAAGAGGACTTTTCCATCAAAAGATTTGTAGAAGGAACCTGGAATTGGGAATCAGAAGATTCCGAAGACTCGGACGACGCTGGAGATTCAGAAGATGAGTCTCAGGGCTCGCATGAAAAGGCGTTCGAGGATGGTGATAACGATGGTTCTGTCGAGGATGATGGCGATGACGGTGATGATGATGACGACAACGAGGAGGACTACTCAAAAGATATTCCAGAGGAGCTTTGGGCCGTTGTAAAAAGACTTGCACTCGAGAAGGCTCGTAAAGATGACGATCCTAATGATGACTTGGAAGGAGAGTTTATGAGATTCATCGAGAAAACAACATCTAGAGGTATGACTCTTCTCTTTAAATTTCCAAGCAAAACTAACTCGTATGTGTAGCTTTCAAAAAAGCTTGGCATCAAGCGGATTTTACCCCCAATGGACAAGAGCGGTATTTGGAAATGAAGAAGATGGCCCATAAATCCTGGAGGTATAATCTTACCGGTAGAGACTTCTTCAAATCCTCTTCAACAATGCTCAATTTCCAGGTGATGAGTTGGATGAATGTCACAGCCGATGGCGTGAAAGATGCACAGAAAGCTGTTGGTAAGGTATACCCGTTCTTCAATCCAGAATTTCTCGATGCAGAAGAGGGAAAGGAATTCAAAGACTCTTTAATGTTCAATCAAGAGGAGCGAGCCAAGCATTACCCAGATACTAGAACCGACAAATCTACGATTCACCACACCAAAGAATTTTACGCCAAACTCGACAAGTCCTGTAGGGAAATGAAGTTTATTGATAATTACACATCATTTCCCTCGGAATGGGATATGAAAATCCGACCTATTATTGCAAAACGTAAGTCATTCGCTTCTTTTGCACATCTCGGGACTCACTGACACACCTTTTACAGTTTACAAGTCTGGCATCATTCGCAGCCATGCCTTACCAGAAGCCCGTTGTCGGGCATTCCAGGGTACTGAAGCCACTCGTCCTTCCAAACCCGATCTCTTCGTCGATATGCGTAGTATCATTTCTTCTCTCGAAATGCCCTATTGGGTTGAGGATCCCTCCAAACTCCCACCCCTCCTAACCACTGCCAGACAATTCTCAACTTCACACCCTAACGCCAAATTTGCTATACTTCGCTTATGGAGTGCTCCCTATTTCTATCCTCTAACAGTTGGTCACGATAAACGTGATGGGTTTACCTTTTACGATCTCACCGGGCGCGTGTTCACTTGGTTGTTTGTTCCCAAAGACATGCCAAATTCGGAGCTTAGTATGCACGTGGCTTGCAAGAATCGGATAGCGCCTTTCAAGAAACAGTTTGGGGATAAGGTGGTGGCGAAAAGAGATAAATATTTGGTCATGGGGACGGATGAGAAAGAGTTGGAAAAGATTGTGGCGGGAGTTACTTATGCGGTGCAAATGAGATCGTGGAGACAGGAAATAGATTTGTGGAGGAGTTTTATTAATGTGGATTTGGGATTTTTGGAGAGGTTGGATGAGAAGTGGTGGGAGTGAGGGAAATGTACGTATGTTTGATATGTTTGGGTTCGTCACACGATGATTTAGGGGTACAATTTGGGGGAATTTCAGGATATTGCTTTTGTATAGAATTACAACACCGGCAAAAGGCAAATGTTCCTGCTCTCGTTTAAAACCTAGGATAAGAGGAACAAGAAGAAAAAACTGTTACAATCTTTTTGCAAGGAATCATAGCTACGATTACCATTGAGCTCCCTCCCCGAAAAAATCGACATCAAATTGTGTTTAATTTGTGTGTATTAGGTATTTTCAATTCTACAATATTCACATCATCCATCCATCTCATCATCCTCCGTCTCCCCACTCCCTATCTAGGATTCTCCCCATACGGCGCCCCCGTACAATTATACCCCACAGGACTCACCACACTATCACAAAGATACTGCGCCGGCCTCGTCTGATTCGCCGTATCCAACAAACCCCCCATCCCTTCAATGACAGCCCCAGTACAGGGCGCTGCCCCACTACATTGCATCTCGGCCACCACGTCGCTAATGGCTGTTCCAGACCAATTCGAGAGGGTGAAATTCCGGATGTTGAATAGTGAAGTGTCGCAGCCGCCACTGGCACTGTTGTATGATGTGCATTGGGTGATGGCGAAGATTCCCGTGTTGTTGTATAGGGTGAAGTTGGAGAAGGTCAGGTTGCTGGCGTGGCCGAGGCCGGCGCCGCCGCCGTTGGGGGGGTAGCTGCAGGGGGAGTGGGGGTTAGTGGTGGGTGGGGAGGAGAGGGGAGATGTTGAGATTTGAAAGAGGTGGGGAGTGAGATTCAGAGGTGACTTACCCGGTGGAGACTCCAGTCCAGGTTTTCATGTAGACGCCGTATCGCATGTTGTAGGAACGGATGTTGCGGGCGGTCACATTTTCGATTATTTCGTATCTGTTGTCTGTGATTCGATGTTTAATATGAGTGAGGGACTCGAAGATAGGTTAGGGATGGACCTACCATATTGACCGATACTACCGATGGCTACGCCGAGCCCGGTGTGGAAGTCACAATCTTCGATTAGAATGTTGGTAGAATTTGCTTTCATAGAGATGGAATCATCGCCATTATCTACTGTCCAGCCACGGAACGTAATATTATCCGCATAAATGGTATCGGCGCCATCAGTCTAGACATCTCGTTAATCTGTCTATTTTTTCCAAAAACATCTAGTCGCATGAAATGAACACTTACGTTAAGACTGCTAAATTCAAAGCCGACTGGCCGCACATCAGTACTATTAACATAGATATTCTCCAACAAAATATTCTTGGCATGGATAATCGTCATCGTCCACATCTGACTCTGCACAAACCGAATATTCTCAAACACACAATCGGTCACCCCCGTATACGTAATCTGATGCGGCCGTCCCGGATAATTATTCGTCCCATTGATATACTCATACCACACCTCTCCATTTCCATCCAACGTCCCATATCCATGTCCATCCCAATGAATGTTATCGCCTCCAAATAACCAAGCGCTACTCTGGTTCTGATACCCCACGGCTAGCGAGTTCGCAAGCCAATAGGGAATGTTTTGATCCCATAAGAGGGTACCCAGTAGATCAACTTTGACGTGTGATAGTCCGGTCGTGTTCATTACGCTGCGGATGTTGTAGGTGGTGTTGAGGAATATCACGGTTCCGTGCGTGTCAATGCCGTCGTTGTGGCCGCATTCCGAGAATGCTTGGAGGATGGCTGGGGCGTCGTCGCCGTTGAGGGCGCAGGGTTCTACGATGCATGTTTTTTCTTGGATGGGGGAGATGCTGGTGGCTAGAGAGGAATGGGAAAGTAGGAGAGTGGGTAGGGTTATTGCGGCGAGGAGGATGCGAGATAACATTTTGGGAGGTGTGGAGAGAATGTGGTACAATTATAATGGATATTGATGAGTGTAACAGTGAGCTTTATACAATTTCGGTAGTGGATGTATATTTACCCCGTGATAGAAATGAATTAGATGTACCAAGTGAGAGGTTTTGGGGGAGGTGCAGGTAGATGCGGGGAATTGCGGGGTACCGTGTTGATCGGTGACCGTGTTGAGCCAGGTACTCCGTAATGCAGTGTTAAAAGTCAGGGGATTCATTGTTGTTGAAGAAGTAATTGTGATGCGACGTTTGGTTGAGAGTTTTGGTATGGAAGGAAGGAGTAGGTAGGGTAGGTTGGAGTACTGGTAGGTAAATGTTGCTCTAGAAGACCTAATTGGATACGTTAGGTCTTGTTATCGCTATATTGAGATCCAAGCAGGCGTGATTCCATATGAAAAGCATCAATAGATCTGTTTTGTCGTCGACGTGCTTGATTCTTTGAATAAACAATAACCCAGTCTTGATTCCTCTGGACTTTTTTTCGCACAAGGAATTCATAATTCTTCACATTATTAGTATGGAAAGAAGCAAAAAATGCAAGGGCTTCCTGCTCCACCCCCATCTTTCCCCATGCATGACCCCCACGTTTTGAAAGTGGGATTGGCGGTAGTAGTAGTAGTAGTAGTAGTAGTAGTAGTAGTATTATTTTACATCAGGAGAGCAGCTTATGGCTGCCCTCAGAACCTCCCTAGGGATATGCAGATGTTCTAAGCTATAATCTTACAATACATAAAATAAGAATGCCTTAGAAAGAAAAGTGAAAGCCTTACGGCCATTCCCAGTAATCGTATGTTACCTTCCAATTTGTACATTCTCTCCTCCACCAATTGAAATAATTCTATTATTTTGCCTGATATAAACGGTTGTATCCGTTTTGTAGGCCTGCTGTTATATAAGTTCCGATGATTCAATAGGTTATTTCTAATATAGTGATTAGAATATTTGTTATACTCCGGGAAACATTCTCAGATATGCTTTCGCATATCTTATTGATATTCAATCAGGTTTTTCATACCTATTGATGATTTTGTTTCTCTATATACACTCTGCAAAAGGAGTTGATAGCTTCGTTTATATCATACATTACAAATCGGTTTTAATAATAAATATATATTGTTACAGTGTTTAGGTTGTTTGTTTATAAAATACAGGTTTGTAGTCTTCTACCTTAGACATATGTTTTCGTAGAACTTTGTTAGCTTTAGAAACTCAGCAAATTCCTTAAGGTTATTCAGGATTTTATATAGATAGTAGATACCTTCCATATTTATTGCTGATAATATAGAGGGTTTGTTCAGCCATTGTTCAAAAATGTTTTTTGCCTTTCGGTAATGGACTAGGTATACTGAGATTTTGGGTTTTCCGTAGGAGTATTCCGTATCTCCTGCATGTTTGAATTTCTTGTGATACCATTTGAAGTCTCCATAAAAGGTTCTGATGGTTATCAGCCTTTATAGAATTATTTGCAAAAGTAGAAGTTTGGGCAGTGATTTGATTTTGTATATCAGATCCCATTGTTTATATTATAGCAAAAAAACAGGCTTATAAGAATTCCATTATTGTTAGTAGGCATCTTCCTTGAAATTGTATACTATCGATCGAATTCTGTTGTAAATGGATTGCAAAGCCGGTTTAGTATTCTATCAGATTTTTTTGATTCCAAGGTCTACAAAGTAATCCACTGTTTCATTTTCTTCAATATTTTCATATCCCAGTAACCACTTGACCTGAATGTTGTATTCCTCTATAGCCTTGTAACAATTGTTGAAAGTCTATTATAATGATATAAAGGCATTGGCTCGTATACACCAGATAACTAAAGCATTGTCAATGTATATCCAGATTTTCTGGTTTGTATATCTAATATTTTTGAGAATACATTCAAAACCTATCTATACCCCAATTACTTTTATATCGAAGATATAGGATTGGGTATTAATAAAACCTGAATCTGCCAATATCTAATTCTTGTTTAGGTATGTAATATATCTATAATTTACTATGTGCTTTTTTTGTATATAATTTTCTGATTTATCTAAAAAGATAGTGATGTCCATAGCTAATAGATTTTTCCATTAGGTTCTGAAGGCTTTTACTGTTGTTTTCTTATCAACCTCTTTTGTGAAATCTGTTCTGTAGTTAGGTGTGTATTTTGATAATTCGAGTGTGGGTTTTAAAATTGATGAAACGAAAAAACCGAGTCTTTGGATCTTGGTTTTCACTCTTTGTCTTGTGTCCAACCCTTGTCCTTTGATAATCATAGAGAATTCGATTCTTTTTGTAAACAGGTAAATCTTGTCTATACTTTGTAAACATAAAACAAACCTTAGTTTAACCTCCTCGAAAACTGCTATAACTGAAAAGAATTCTGTTTCGTGATAAAGAACTGTTACTGGTGTGGTTTTCCAAATCAATATAATTCTTCGTATCGTTATCATAAGGATTCTCTCGATTTGTATTACATACTAGTCTAGGCAGATATTGACTTGTATTTGTATTTGCCTAAACCTGGATTTTTGTATAGCCTTGAATCTTTCTCTGTACCAGGTCTCTGTTCCATATAGAAATGAGAGTATTACATATATTATCACTGCCTTGCGTATTAAATATACTAAGGAATTTTGTACAACCTTAGTTAGATCTCATATATACTTTGCTATTACCCTGATTTTATTTGTACATTCTATAACATATCTTTGGAAATTTATCTTTCAATCGAATCACACTCCCAGTTATCTCAGTATTAAACAAATGTTTATTTCTGTAATCACTATCAGATAAATCATAAATTCCTTATTCACTCTGATAATTGATATTATATTACTATTTCTTGCAAAGATATATATCATTTCCAATTTCTCTAAAGCAAAAACAACACAATTATTTATTTCCCATTTTATAATGTCTTGGATATCTTTAGTGAGAAATCTGATGTTTTTTTCCAATATTTTAGATATTCTATATAAGTATATATTGTCTGTATATCCGAATCTGAGGGTAGTATTTCCCAATAATAATTCCACCAGGTACAGTATATAAAGAACTGGAGAGAGGAAAAAGTCTTGCAGAGTTCTGCAGGCTATTGAATACTCCTTGATTATAGCTTATTCAAGCCTAACTCTAACTTTCTTTTTCGTTAAAAAGGAGTCGACTAGAAAAAGAAGGTTTTTGGGCTAGTCTTGTTCTGTTATCCTAATTAGAAATCGTTTTTTGAGCAGTATATCGAATACCTCTTGTATATTCATAGTAATCATAGTTACCTCTTTTTCTACTAATAATACCATTTCTATATCGTATATGAAAAATGCCACTAAATCCATTACAAAACGTTTAGATAGGGCCCCACCATGTTGAAAGCTAATGATACCATATTTTAGGGCTATTCAGCCTATGCGTTTAGCAATTATTCTTTCCAAATCTTTTTTTACACAGGAGAATAGGGTTATAGATCTTTATGACCTTGCAAATATTATATCTCTTTTGCCGGTTTTGGGCAACATAACCATTTCAATTAGCTTCCAGGTTTTTAAGAAGTGACTATATTCAAAACATTTTTGGAAGAGTTGTTTTAGTGAATTCTTGAGGTATTCCCAGCAGGTTTTGAGAAGTCTAACTATAACTCGGTCAATTCCTGGTAATGTACTAGATATCCCGATAACATTTGTTTCGATTTCTTTTATTGTAATATAAGAATTCCAGAGTAGTGATCCACTTCCTTCCTATTGATCTCCTAATAGATCATACTCCAGATTGTTTTCTGTACTGAATCGGTCCAAAACCTTCATCCTGAGTATTTCGGCTTTTTCCATCGAATTCTCTATTACTACTCCGTTGGAAATGATTGAAGGGCTCTTGAGGTTCAGGACTAATTTATACCAGCCTACTATCTTGTATAGATCCTTGTCGTTGGAGATATCGTCTATAACATATCTCCAATAGTTGCATTTGACTGTTCTAACTGCTGTTTTGAATTCTTTTGTTGCTATGGTAGAGAGTTGTCCTGATATAACTTGTTTGTGTAAGTGTTCAATGTAAACCTTTTTGTACTTTAATATCCACCAGGATACTGTTTTGCCTTTTCCTTTATCCTTAGTCCCCACTGCTTCGATTACTTTCATAAATATTTGAATCAATTGTTTCACGAAATGATTTATTCTCTATAGAAAATCTAGAAAGTTATTTAGGGGTATATATACCACTCCATTGACTACTAATCCTGCCAATTTCAGTAATTCCGTTTTTGGAATACGGATGTTATACTAATCGAAGGATTTAAGTCCTTTACCTAAAATAATTGTTACCAGAGTAAAATAATCCGAATCATTATGTAAATTATATCATATTTTGGTTTCTGTGAATGATATGTTGGAAAAGGTAAGATCGAGTATATTTCCGCCCGAGTGGGTAAGTGCTCTTCGTTTTTCAATATAATCTAATTCAGTTAGTTTTGTCTAGGCTGTTAGTTTGTGTTTTCTATTGATACTTTTCGCTTCCAGTTGCCATATTTCATATCTGATATTGAAATCGCTTTCAATAAAACACCCTGGAGATAGTTGTAATCTGGTGATATATGTTAGCATCTGCTCTATTCGAGGTACCCAATATATATTTAGTATAGAGTGTCTATTTATGTCTATCCAGAGTATATTGCGGTTTTTGATTGGTTGTCTTTGTTGAGTTTGCAATTTTGCACCTTTTCTGATATATGTCAGTACTCAGAATCGTTTTGCTTCTCTTTGTTTAAGGGATATTTTTGTTTATGAGTTTATTGATATATATAGGGTTTATCCGGGGTATATTTTGATTTTTATAAATAAAAACATAAAGAATTCCTGCACACATAGAATATTTGATTTGTCTTCAAATGCCATTTGTAATAAGGTATCATAAACCTTTAGTGTTTTGTTTATATTCGCTTAGCAAACCATTAGATCCTATATTCTGGGCTATTAGTGATTACACATATCACCTTGTTATATCAGGTGTCTACTTATATAAATCGGGTTGTAAAGTTCCTTCTATCTCAATATCTTGCTAACTATTAGTAAAGGTTTCCTTATTGAAATTTGTATTAATAATTGATTTCCGTTTTGATCGATTTGATACTATAGTTTCTTTCTTGAGTTGGATTGCTATTGAACTATCCCCGCTTTTTTTGTATACAATGATTTATATTCCCCGGCATTTTAGTATTAGAGTGGGTATAGATATGGATATAACTATATCTGAGATAGACTCTTCCTTAGGGTTGTTCTTTGACTTCTGATTAATATGCATTACCACTTCTATTACCAAAGCTGGTTTTTGTATAGCCTTAAATTGTGGTTTGGTAGATACCGTGACTTTATTATCCACCACCTTAGATGCTGCTGGGCAATTCTGGTATCCTGCCACGAAAGGTCTAAAGCAATTAGTACATTGTGCTTTTGCTGTACAGTTGGGTTTTTGTAAGCCTTTATGTGCATCTTTTCGAATACTACAGTTTGCATAGCAAGTGAGCCTGGTATATCTTGTTGAATTACACCAACCTTGGCAATCGGTATCATATCGGGTTATAATAGGTTTTGCCTTAATCTCCTGTACCAATTCGCTAACATTGAAAAGTCTAAAACTGTAGACTGGTTCGAGAAAGGATACTACCCACATGATTGTGCCATTGTGGGGGTTAACTCTGTATCGGGAGGGTTTACAACTGACTGGGGATTAGCTTATCTATGCCTGTACCTCCGTTTCCATGTGACTTGCAATATCAACTGAAAGTCTATCCAGTGTGCATATCAATACTAGGACTCTGGGGACTGTGTAGTTGTACCACGTTACCAATTGGTGCACTTGTATACTTCAACTGATTCAAAGAATAATTTCCTTATTCTCCTGTATGAAGAGTAATTTATAGATTACTAGATTCTTTGATATAATAGCCCATCCTATCTTAGTGGCAGATATAATAAGGACATCTGCCAATATTAGACCTATAATTGCCCCAACAAGGGCGCTTCTTAGTGCATATAAAACTGGTCGGCTGATCCGGGCTGCAGGGCTGATAACTATTAGTAGCCTATAGTCCATGCTCCGGGCGATTCATATCGCCCATTATTTGGCGTGTACATTGTTGGATAAAACCTTTGATAAAGCCTTTTGAGGTATAGATAAGCTTTCTTGGCCCACCCCGTTTTGACTTGTTTTGAAGGTTTTGAAGATCCCCACGTAGGTTTTGATAATGATTTGTATCTTCAAAGAAACCACACTTCTTATTACTGATAGTATATACAATAAACTCGACAATAAATTGGATCCATAGTTGATAATAAATATAAGGATTTCTATAACTCTAGTGCTCAGTTTCCTAGCTGTAATTCGTTCATCCCCTACAGCGAAGAAATCAATATATCTATCGATTGCATCTACCAGACCGATTATGATCTTTCGTTGTATTCTTTCAGTATATTCATACTCAACAAGTTTAGTCTTAAAAACCTTTATTACTAGATTAATATCATTGATATATACTTTATTTCCTAATTTGAAGATTGATGGTACCTCATTGGTAAAGGTATGCTGTTTTCTTTTAAAGCAGTTTTTAAGATTGGAAGATGTCTCTAGAACCTGCGGATTGGTATAATTCGTGTTTTCCAGGTCGATAACCTTGGACGGCACTATATGAGATGCTATATTAACTCGTAGAGAGCAGTATGTATTGTATATAATATTATGACTCCGTAGAGTTTGAATTCAGACCGAAATTCAACTTCTGGCGACCAGAAATTTTTCTTCGGAATATTGTGTTTGGGTGTGGGATTGGCGGTATGCCGAATGAATGTCCGATCAGTATCCCACAACCTGCAAGTATTTGGTTTTTACGAATAGCTTCACTGGACTTCTCTTTCTATTTTGTATTTGAAATATACCTTTAGTTCTTCCAACCATCTACTCAGTAAGACTTCATTATGAAAGAGCTCTACACCAACCATGACTTCCTGGGAGGTTTATATTTAATGCCGATCAAGATACTCCATGAATGCATTACCTAAATCCTGGGGCCTACACGGCTCGAAAAGATCCCTCTACCAACCCTTACGATGTGCAGTAACTCCAATATCATTGAATAGTTTGTCAATGTGAGAAACACCGTTGAAAGTAGCAAATTTCCACCTTCACCATTCGGCGTCCTTTGTCCCCGAACATGAAATGACATCAACCAATAAATCAAAACAAAAATCAACAATCCTTTATAAAACTTCGTGTATCAAAAGCAGAGCGAAACCAGAAACTCCTTCAGAATAGTTATTCAAACAATAGAGAAAGTACGTAAGACTTATATCCCAATTCTTCAGGGGGGGCCGGCCCCCAAACTATATCATCCTGCTCCGCTAGATTGCTCATAAAGACCATTACTGTTTGATAGCGTGGAGGTAGACACCAACCTCAGGATCAAAAATGCCGTCCTCCACTATGTGGTCGGCGGCCGCCACAAGCCATGACTGACAGTCCTTCTGGGTAATCTTATTGCCACGTTGAGCCGTGTCCTCAACGGCATTCAAAGTTTTTCCAGGAGCCTTCTCCTTATGTGCGCTGGCCTCGAAAGGGCAGACAGGCACAGTATCGATTTTATGCACTCCAAAATTGAGCATCTCCACCTCCTTGAAGTATTCACCCTGAACCCATTGCAGCTTGACCCTTCTCGTAGGAACGTTTCCGGTAGTATTGAGGTCATGGCTACGCTTGAGCTGGAACTCGAAACCATTTCTTACGTCGCCCGTCGCGTGAATCACAACGCCTATGTCAGAACTTGTGTGGGAGCGAATAAAGAACGACCAGTGATCCTTAAACGGTGAGCCATTAAAGATCAGCAATTCGACTAAGAAGGATCCGAGAGGACCGTTGGATGGGACTACTGGAGGCTCTGGAGCTGAAGGCGGGGCGGAAATGCTCCTGAAAGCCACTGGAGGAGGAGGAGGAGGGGGTGGTGGCAGGGTACCGCCAATCCTGTTGTGACTGCTCGAGCAGCTTGTACGGTCATGATTCGCGTTGCCAGTATTAGAGGAGGTGGAGGAGGTGGATGGGGTGGAGACCTTCTTGGCCTTGGGAGAAGGGATCTTCTTGTCGACGGTCTTAGGTGGGGTGGGCATGATGATGAGGTAATGGTACTTTGTGTACTTGTTGATTATAAATTAAAAAAAGAGTTGTTCTTGATACTGATTTTGGTACTTTGTGTTTTTACCAAAAGAATGATTATTAGAGAAGTGTGAGATGCCACCTAGGTGTTATTGTCACGGTCAGTTATTGTAGTGAACTATGAAGAGAAGAGGTTCAAGCTGAAAAAGGAAGTTCCTTAAGTATCTCCCTTAGTAGCTCTCTCAGCCTAGCCTAGCTGCCTCAGGCAGCACACCTAATAGTTATCTCATTCTCAGATCCTTATAAGTTTGTAAATGATTTATAATATTTATAATAATATTTTGAATAGAAAAATAGTAATAGAATAAAGCTTTTTAAAAATTTAGAAAGCTATTCTAGAATTTGAAAGAGTATATAATTATATACTTAGTAGAAGATATTAGAAGATACTAGAAGTTTTAAGAGTTGTAGATTTATAATAATAATAGAAAATATTAAAATCGAGAAGGAATATTGAAAATGTAAGATGAAAATAATCACATTGAATATATATATATTTTTTTAAATCAATAATTGCGTTTTGTTTTACGATGGGGTCCCCACAAATCTGCGTCTCGGTAGGTACTCCGTACATAAGTTCACTCTCTCTTTGTGTCAACAACACTGAAGTATTCAAAGCATTCGAGAGTACCTTCCATCAATCATGTCATTATCTCCTTCCTCGATAGTAGATAATTTCTCAACAGCAGGTAATTCTAATTCAGTCTCCAACTTGAGTGGCTCTTCTATTTCTGATCAGATGACGATATTCCCCGGATCCAGCTTCTTCAAGAAGAATCGCGCATCTACTCTTCCTACTCCAGCGGAGGTCAGAGCCCGCAATGAGAAGACAGGCAATCCCCGTGCCAAATACTTCGATCGCCCATCGCCCGTCATTTTTTCGTCGCTGGGATTGCTTGTTAAGTACGGAGGTAATGTCACAGTTATAGAGGCTCAGACTCAGATGATGGTTCGCGAGAGTCTGCAAGACAAAGTCCCCATTCCCGAAGTTTTTGGCTGGACCAAGGACGGTGATCAGACGTTCATTTACATGTCCTTTATAGAGGGAGTGACTTTGCAAGATAGGTGGCCTACTATGGAAAAAGATGAGAAAGATGCCGTTTGTAAGCAACTCAATCAAATCATGAAGGCATTGCGGACTTTAAAGCAAGATGATCATGATCCCTATATTGGTGAGTAAATTAATTACCCCTCCGATATGCAAGCAAGTCTAATATAAGGACACTGTTCGTAGGCAGCTTAGGCAAACAACCGCTGAACGAGATAATTATTCGTTCTCGGCCAGAGCTCGCTGGGCCGTACTATGGGGCAAATGCTGTCCAGCAATTTCAAGACGCTTGCGGGATCAATATTGATGTCAAAGCACGTATTGTGTTCACACATAATGACCTAGCCCCACCCAACATCATCTTGGCGTCAGGACCAAACCCGAAAGTGGCAGCAATCATTGACTTTGGCCAGGCTGGGTGGCTTCCCGCGTACTGGGAATATTGTAAGGCGAAATGGGTGAGGATCGATCCGAGACATTTCAGTGATGATGCTCAGGAGGAATTGCATACGGAATATCTCCCGAAAATTTTGAATCGGGTGGATGATAAGACGCATTATCACCCTTGGTTTTATTTCGCCTTATCCAATGGTTGCTAATGAAGTATATATTTTACATGGCAATTTTGATGTACTTCTTCACTAAACGAACAAAGAACACCTTTTTACTGCCGCTACAAATATCAGGCAAGGTATCTGTGAATTTATTGATAACATGACTTCGGGTGAACTCGGTCATCTGGGGAACTCGGTCAATATTTTCATTATTCTACTCTAGATCTTGTTCTGCGAGCCACATATTCATTCAATTCTGACTCTGAACTACTTGAACTGTTTTCTGGCTCCTCTTCAGTTCCCTCCTCAAATTCTTCAAATGGACGTTTGCGTGGCCGCCCTCGTAGCCTTTTCTCCTTGGGCTTTTCCTCTGCCTCGCGTACGAATTGTTGTACTTCCTCTGTGCTGAAGACAAACTGGCCTTGTAATTTGATTCTCTTGCCTTTAGTTCTCTTATTTCGCGTCTCATGTAGCTCCTTGTACTCTTTAAGCTCTTTTCGAAGCAGGGTTATCTCAGCATTTTCAGATTCTACAAGCCCTAGTCATTCGCTTGGCATATCGACGAATGGGTGATGCAGGAGAATCATTGCCTGTTAGAGCTGAATTAAAGACCTGCTTCGTTTACCTTAGCTCTGTACCATATGGAGGAGAGCTTGTAAGTACAGAGAGATCCAGGTCTTGACAGAAATCCTTATTTGTGGAGTAGACGGCAGTTGGGGAGGATTAAATAGAAGCGAATCAAGCAATTTTCGTGGGGATAAAGGTACTAAACCAGCTCCTCTCCAGCCAGCTTTAATATTAGAAGCTGCAAGGCCCTTTGACCTGATTCTCCGAAAGAGTTCTAACCATTCAACTCGTTGAATTCGCCTTATACCAACCCGAGTGTACCAATCGACTTCAAAAGCATGATATCGCTTCACTGGCCCATATTCCCCAACCTCAAGAGGCTGAAGCAAATGGGAGCAGTGAGGAGGTAATATAAGCAATTCGATATCCTTCCCTATGCAAAAAGCAACCAGGTCGCCTGTAACAATATTGAATAAGCCAAATTTAACCTCGCCTTATCGCTCCTCCTTTCTCTCCAACTTTTCCTTCTAACCAATAATTCATCTCCTATTCTGTAAAATGTACAGCCACCATCTTTTTGACACGATGCTTGAATTCCTACTTTGTTTAATCCTCGAAGTATCAGAGAGACGACTTCCATATGAATCATAATGGATTCTTTCGAAACGTCATCAAATGGCATGTAGCCCCTAATTTCCCCCATTCCGCAACTACCCATTGGTACCAAATACATACCATGTATCCCCATCCCCGGCACTATTTTCAATCTTCAAAAAGTGAAGAGCAGATCCTGCTACATTATTTCAAAGCATCAATGAATTGCTAATTTGCTATACTTCACGAGATGAAGCAAGGGCTCAACGAGGCACGAATAGCAACAGGACGTACTATCATCTAATGAAAGCTGATTTTAACTGATGAATTAAGTAATGAATATCTTGAGGTCTGTGGGATCTCGTTGTCAAGTTTGGATCCTTTCATCATAGCCTGAAACTATTCTTTCTTATATAAATTCGAGTATTTGCTAACTATGGCTGTAAATACTAAGAGACAAGAAGGTGGTTTGTGCATATGCGCTCTCACAGTGAACTTATAACTTACATCAACGCTTTCATGGAAATCTTTACCGCATTCTTGCTTGTAGTGCCTATCCTGACTTGCTCTACAGTAGATGCTAATGAGACAGCTCGTCAGCATCGACCAAGATAACGTCAATTCCCTTACCTGGGATTAAATTAATACGCTTTGGACAGAATATCTCGACGGTTTTTGGTCTAAAATTAACGGAAACTAATTAAATCAGACAACCGGTGACGATGTGACTACACAAGCCAATTTCTGGCTGAGGTTTGTTGGTCATCGCGCGAGTGTATTTCATTCACAGACGGTTTACCATGAGGCAATATACAGATAAATCATACAGTAGTATATTTCAAACACTGGTGCAAACAGCAAGACAGCGCCCACTTCGTCAGCTGCTCCAACAAACACCGGTCTGCCTCCCCCATTCCCCCATCTCCTCCAGCCTATGCAGCTACTGGCATATATTGCTTCCATCTTAACAAATAAAAAGAACTGTAACCCGGAAACAGATAACCCTACTCGACAACAATAAAAATATCTTCTACCAGAGTATTAGTGTATCGAATGCTGTGATATAGTACACTATTCTTTGAGTCCTCGATGTTGTGTTATGGTGTCCAAAATCTGAGTATGAAGATAAACTCGGTATAAGTGGGCATCTGGTGGAACTTGTGTCCACCACCAAACAGGTCCCCCCACTAGCTTTCCCGAGCAGATACCCGGATAAACCATCCGAGCTGGAGTGGTATCCTGCATATATATAAAAATATATCCCATCAAATTTTGGAAAAAAACAATTGTGAACTCTGTTATACAGCTATTTCACAGACCAACCCCAAAATACCCATAAATGACAAAAGAATGTTTTTCAACTTAGCAAGTCCCGGTTTCGATCCGGGGACCTCCGGGTTATGAGCCCGGCGCGCTTCCACTGCGCCAACTTGCTTTGTTTGTTGTATATTTGGTGAAGGATGTAAGTTGTTCTTGGGTTATATTCATACTTTTACTGTGGATGCATTGTGGGATCGATGAGTCACAAGTAACCACAAGTAAGAGGAAATATATTGTTTGTTTGGGTATCAAACAGGAAGGAGGGCCACCATTCGGGTTTATATCGGGAGGTTTTTTGGGTCAAGGTGGTGTCACCCCAAAAACAAATGTATGTCTATATGTCTATATGATGTTTATTTATACTGAAAGAATTCATTCATTGTTTTCATTCTCAGTAACTATCTTGAGACAGGATATCTTTGTATTTCCTACTCAATACACAATGCCATCTTACATTGAACCCCCAAACATATAATTGCTAACATTTTGAATCAGGATATCATAACATCACAAAGCCACGTTGCACTCCCCAAGAGAAATATCATCCAACATGCGAGAAACACTTTTCACTATTTTTTGTCCCAGATCTGTATGCCTCAATACCACACTGACGTCCTGAATGCACATCCACAAGTGTCTCTTAACAAGTGTCTCAAGAGATAACGGTGATATTGTCGGATAGAGCTTGGCAATTCATTGGAAGAGTAAGAATGGGCGAGAGAAATTCAACTGAACTACTGTATCTATATCCAGTGTTGAAAGCGAAGATTTGACCAACAGTCGCATTGTACTTCGCAGCCAAATCCTTGTACACACCGTAAGTGAACTGGATTGGTTGAACAGTACATCCAGAAGGACTGCATTGGGGCAATTTCATCATGCTTCCAGCGACAATAACTTCGTCATTCGATGTGACGCCGAGCATATCGGTTGAGATGACGGAAACATCAATGTTGAATTTGATAGCAATTTTGCCAACAGTATCTGTTGGTATCAACGGGAACACCTTTCAGATCTACGATGGTAGAAAGTCCGACGGGTGTTCAGTGTTGATATCAATAAAAAGCTTGTTGATTACTATTCTACATGATGGAGACTATATGTGTATTGAAGCCCTTTCGCTAAGGCTTGCCCTAGCCCTTCGATAGTACGGTGCCAGTACTCCGGTACAGTAGATGACTATACCGACAGTATCATTACGGACAGTGGTGTAAGTGTGAGGTCCTCCGTAAAGACATGCGGTGGTATCGTCTGAGGCAGTGAGAAGACAGGAATCGTTGTCTGGGTCGTAGACTTCGGCGGGAATAATCAACACGAAGCCAGTATCGATGTATTCAGCATCTGGCATTCTGCTGGCGCGAGCAATGTCACAAGCACCGCGGTTGGTTGCTGCAGCAATGCTGAAGATGGTATCGGTTTCGATTACAGTCCAAGTGGAAGCAGTGGTGTTGAGGCTTGCGGTGGTACAGTTTGTGTTCTGAGCAAAGGCAACTGAGGCCAAGCCTGAGGCGAGGAGGGTAGCTTGAGTGATCTTCATTATGATTATTGGAAAATAGCGAATGGGAATTCGAAATGTGGTATGTACAAGAACAGATGAACTAATGAATTACTGGATGAACAGACACGAAAAGTAGGGAACGATTGAAACTTCTTATAGTTGAAGCTTGATTTCTGTCGATACAGCCAGTGCTGGTTTCCCTGTTGCTTGGGGTATTCTGTAAGTGCCGTACGTACTAAGTGCGGGTTGGTGCACTGACTAGGTATATTGTGGATATTCCACGGTCTAACCAAGGTAAACCAAAGGATCATATCAATACATTCAAGGACATTGGGCGAGTAAGAGTCTTTGAAACCCTTAGCTACTTCTTTGTTACTGGCCAAAGTTATCAAGGTACAGGCAGCGCGTACACCCTGCTACTTCCTGCATGCACACAAGATATTTATCTGGGCATGAATACTCGAGTATTGAGGATACACATATCGAAACAAACAAAACAAGTGACAACAGTCGGACATTATAGATGAACCGAACTTTTTTTAACCTTAGTAGAAAGGGGTATGTGGGAGGATAAGGCAAGTCAAAGTCGTGTCATCGTAATAGGATTACGAATCCAGAGTATAAAATGGGCATAAGGGGCGCTTTTGGGTGTTTGCATGTTCTACGCAAAGATGATAGTGGGCTACCCCGCATGGCCTTCCTTGAAGAATTGACCAGCTTCGGTACCGAAAGGCTTGGCTGCACTTTCAAGGGAACACAATTGTCTGATCCTCAACGATTGAAGATTGTGTATGAGTGTGAGTTTCGTGTTGGAAATCGATGGAAAAATTCAATCCCAGATCATTTCAGGGGAGCAGTCCGAAGGGTAAACCGACTACACGAGTAGTACCTAGTTTCCTAAGCAGGAAATTGATGCTCATCCAATCTTCAATGGGTTTCAATGATGAGTTGGTGCAAATTGATGTCGGTGAGGGGTATTTAAAACCGATTGAAAAGATGGACCTTCAATTTACTTGTGTTCAAAAGAGTCCTTGAACTGCAGGTATCGGTGGATCACCCGAGAACAGGACGTTGACAGGAGTCGTTGACGTTTAAACGTTTTCTCTAAGTCTATCACATTCTAGATCTCTAGTGAAATCGAGAACCGATGAAGAGAGACATGTTCCACTTGATCAGAAGATGCACCAGCCTTCGTTTGGAAGTTTGCCAGTACAGTATTAGATCTCAAGTCTCAACTGTTTGCTCGAAGCGTTGTTGAGAGCAGTACTGGGTAAATGATGTTGAATGTTGCTCCGAATTGTTTAATTTCACTTCTTAGCCGAATTCTTCATTCTTTCGCGGACTTGCTCCGAAAAAGATTTCACCAATACTTAAGTTTTATCTGAATCTCTGGGTACCACAAGTGCGAAAACTTTTATATTGATATTCACGAGCTTTATGA
Organism: Sclerotinia borealis F-4128; assembly: GCA_000503235.1. Lineage (NCBI taxonomy): Eukaryota > Fungi > Ascomycota > Leotiomycetes > Helotiales > Sclerotiniaceae > Sclerotinia > Sclerotinia borealis. The sequence goes on along the minus strand of KI628602.1, from coordinate 64,280 downwards.
CTTCAATAAGATGAGTAGGACTCACTTAAGTGAGTATTTATTCATACAAACTCAAAGGGATTCCAACAGGTCGAGGACTTAGTTCTTGAGGGAAGGTTAATACTAATCCAGAAGTCAAGAGTAGAGGTAGAGGGAATGCTGTAATTCGAAGATGAAAGGTAAACGGGGGAATAATATGGTAGTGTGTACTACTCCAGTACATCACCAGGATTTGTAGCTGAAGGATAGTATATAATTATTATAATAAAAGCATCGTCATGAATTCAAATGCAAAGTCTGAGCCCATATAATATTTGACATGGGCGATTGCAAGCAAATACCGATGCGACGTCGAAATTATTCATCAACATCAAACAATGGCGCCAGCACATATGCGATGATTCTTCTCGTCAACGATGCATCCATCCTACACCCTTCCATTTGCAAACGCCAATTCAGCATTATAGAATAAACTTCCTGCGCTCTTTTAACTTCCAAGCTGAAGAGAAATTGTATAGTATATATATAACTTTTCGAGACGGATATATTATTTGGGAGGAAGACCTTTTACTTTCACTGAGTATAAAGATATGTTATTATTATCTTTGTCGGAGCTCTTACTGCCATGAATATAGTATATAGTAATGTGTTATACTCTACCACCTACTTACCATAAGTGTGAACTTCTCTTCCCAACTCTTATATTGGAACGAAATGTTTATCAAGCATCACATTCAATACCTACATAACATATATTTCATCATCAAGACTATTAATAACAACAGTACACAATCAATACCCATCAAGACTCAAGAACTCCACCACATATTCAATACCTCAACCTTTTTCTCTTTTCCTCATTAGTCAAAGAATACTAGTACAATAATTCACCAATCCCTGACCATTTATTTTCATTCGCAAAAGCCAAGGTTTCATAGAGTAGCCAGGACCATGGTGGCATGCACTCAATAACGAACTTGAGCAAGCAGTGAATGAAAAATAAAATCAATCTTCACAACAGCAAAACTTGAAGACTTGAAGACAAGGAGATTCAAGAATTCCGATAAGGTATCAAGAGAGCCAAAAACACGACCCAACGCCAGCAATTCTGTGATGGAAAAAACATGGTCCTGCGAATTATACGAGCTGGGGCAAATACATCGAGTGTATCCAGAGTTGTACACCACCCTCCACCAGGCACCGGTGTTCGACAATGGCACTGATAATACCACAACATCAGTCATTCATGATAGTGGTTATGCTGGTTCTTCTGGCCAAGCGATAATACCACAACACCAGTCACCGATGATATAGTGGATATGCCAGTTCTTCTGGTCAAGGGAGATGTTCTTCCACAATGGCACTGATAATACCACAACACCAGTCACCGATGACAATGGTTATGCCAGTTCTTCTGGACAAGGGAGATGTTTTTCCACAATAGGAGGACCAAAATACCATCAGAACGATACTCCCAACAATCAAATTATCCAAAGCAGCTACGTCTCGACCGGTGACGATGATCATCAGCAAAACTGACCGCGGTCAGCCTCGGAATAACAGCCTGTTCCTGCGGCAGTTGTTACTGTTCATCTTACCATTCATCATACCGGTAATGATATGATGTACGTGAGAAAACTCCCGCAATCATCTTCGGATTAGTTGGATATAATTACTCGACCGGATGTTCACTCATGATGCCATTTCACTTCAGAATCGATTATCACAACAGCTTGACGGAGACCCGAGCTGGAAACTCAAATGCTCCGACGCTAAAACTGATAAAGTGAAACTCCGCCGCTGGCAATAATATAAGAGCCAATATATGCAGAACGAATATCCACATACCAGTGGCCTGAACCCGGCGCTACTCCTCGTTTGTAAACTATTTCGTGGATGTGGAGAAGGAATGGATATTTTCTATGGGTTGCAACTTGTAATGCGTTTATTGACAAATTCTTACAGGATATTCGGCAACAGTCTCTAGATGAAGTGCGGTATGGGATATGGTTTGAATCGGTAGTTGTGATTAAGGAAGGGCTTTTGGATGATATGATATGCACTGCTGGTGTGACATTATTCGAAAAGCTGAAGCCGGATACCTGGGTTTTCAATCTCCGTATGGTGGATTTTTGGGAAGATTGAATAATATACCGCATCGAAAGATTCAAACCCCGAAATAAGATACCGCATCGAAATCCGCAACAAGTCCTCGGCTGAGGGTCTAGCAAGCAAGCACAGGATATCGACTTGGCGAACACCTCGAGGATCAGAGGATCTGGCTACGCAGAAATATTCAAGAAAGATGATAGAAAAATATGTCAAGTATGTATAACGATCAACAAGCGACAAGTCGAGATGTAATGTAATGTATACTTACTAATTGGTATATTAGAGTTAGTGACGGATAATACAAGTCCCTCGACTGGACGAAAATGTGACCTTCATTGGTACTTCGCAAAGCAGTTATTTAGTGGAAGCGAGAAGCGATAGCGACAGATTTGACGTTGAGGGGGATTCTGGATCTGATCTGGAAATGTTAACTTTCGACTTTCGAGTTTCGGAGACGTTTTGTAAAGGTTTTTGAGAGTACTGTACGAGTATTTGAGTTTATATTGTAACGATAGAATGTTGGTAATTGCATGATTTACGTCTGAAAGATATGGATGGATATTTCGATAAAGATGGATATGTTACATGTACAGGGACACTGAATGGCGGGTATTAAACAGATCAACGAAATGAAGCCAATGATACCCAATAGATCTTTCAGCTGTAGATATTGATAGCCCGTTATTCTATAATCGTACATTAAAACCCCTACGCAACCAAAGAAACAGCCAACATACCCAACTCCCCAAACCGATCCATACATCCCTGCCACTGCACACCACTCTTCCCAATATTCGGGACTTCTTAATATACTCCTAGGATTCAAAGATTGATAAAGTACTCGAGTTTCACCCCGTGGTAACAATATGTACATCTGCATATCATATAATCTAATCCAACCAACCCACCATGACTATTTGCAGCCAAGGGTCCAAGACAAATATAGTCTGGATCCCTACTCGAGTAGTTCCTTCGCACTTTCTGTTTCTATATTTATAAATATATCATTTGTTTCCAATCCTATACTCCTTTTTCGCGGGTAATGTAATGTAATAGTGCTAGGATAAGAGATTTAGTTCGATCTATTCTATCACACTGTAATAGAAGGAAGGTAAAACCTTCGTTTCGATTCCCAAATATCTACTGTATTCTTTCCAGGAAGTTTCTAGATCATAGCATAGATATACTCGCACTGTACTCGAGTATGCAGCTTCAATGTGGGTGAGTTGTTGAGGTGAGGTAGGGATTAAACCTATAGTCATACTATAGCAAGAGCAATAAAACATCAGAATCATTATATTCGTAGTCTATCCAGCCTCCATTCTCATCTTATTGTGGAAGAATATACGAGTAAATAGAAAATGCATACATGATTGTCGTAGCTAGTAATTCGCATCAACTGAGTATGAGGTGCTCAAAAAGCACATCAGCTCTTCTAATTCTCCTTTACTCGTAGTAGAGTATTGAGTATTTTACTTGATATTTAGACCTTACAACCTCACAGGCTCATATTTTCCCCAAAAATAGTTTCCGACTCCCATGAACCTCGCTACTGATCATATGCACCAAACTGATACAATTAGTTGATGGCTCTACCTGATTATTATCGGTGTTAGAAGATATCAAACGCAGATGAATGAATAGCGGAAGAGTATCATGGCGCAGCATCATCAAGTGATAGATAAGATTTCAGATTATAAAGTAGAAGATCTGCGATTCCTTGCGCTCCGATGTTCATTTTAGAACGTTGGATAGTCTTTGGACGCTAGATGTTGGTATTGGAGATGTTAATATCAATGATGTGAGAGAAGGGGTGGCTTATGGTTCCTGAACTGCTAAGGTGGTCGAAAGTGCTGAGTGATGATCTAGAATGGTAAGCTTGGGAAGGGTATTAAATAGTTTCCTCGTTCGTTGGGGAGTTTAGAAGATCGGTGGGGAAAGTATCAGGGTTATCCTAACCAAGATATTCTCTTCAGCTTTTGTAAATTCTGTGTCTAATATCATAAGCGCGCTATCTAGAGCAATATAAGTATTATTACTCGCCTCTTAATAGTTTTCAACACGCAAGAAATCCAGCATCAATAAGGTATTCTCGTCACTGCTCAGTCGCTTCATCGTCGTGCATCATCACTACCTTGAATCCCCGACCGTAGGATTTTGGGCGTATTCAACGGATCGTGGTACTCGATGTTGTTGATGGTATACACTTCGAGCATTAAACTTCCTAGTATTACAACGCGCCTTTCCTTTCGTACAAGAAATACAAGATCGAGATCGAGTGGAACTACTTACTGACTCTTCAAAATCGACAGTAATGTCCATGTCTCTTCAGCGTAGATTTCAAAACAGATTCAACATTATGAATAGATATCAGATACAAGAAACCTTACGTTTACCAGACGATTTATTGCATCATTTGCAAGCAACGAAAAGAAAAGGCTATATAGAAATCCATCACGTTTTCCAGTATTTGTTAGCGATATAGGCGGAACATTCTGTATAAAGCGAAGCCACCCGAAGCAATTTGTCTTGATACAATTTGGCGCACTCAATCTCTCTATGCATGTACTTCGCCATAGACTAATCTAGTCCGCTGGGCTGAACAGTTTGTATAAACATGGGGATGCTAAGAATCCGAACTTACAGTATCCTCTAAGCCAGTTTGAGTTCTAGTATCTAGTACTAGTAGCGCAACGTAGAGTCCACATCATTTCTCGGGAACACGATGATTACTTAGCTTCGCAAATCATACCACTCCGTTACTCCATGGGAGTACCATGTGTAAAAGTAAACAATACGCAAAGATGTATATTGTTCACTCAAATGAAACGCTTTCTTCTATTTGGCAATCAACCAGTATCCCAAGCCATCTACTCGAGTATAGCTCTTCAAACATCACACAATTATGACACCTTTCCATCTCCAACCTCAACCTGGCACACTAACACTCAGCCCTCTATATCTCATCTCTCACCCATCCCGAGTTTTCCGCCAAAAGCAAGACGGTTTTCGAGAACCGGAGGTGGTACAGTACGATATCGGTATCAGTGCAGAAACCACTCTCTACTTCACCATCACCATCACCATCACAGGCACATCTCACATCTCACATCGCTCTCCTAAAGTCCTAGACCGTACAAAAATAACCTCACCTCTTCCCAACACCCAAACCTCTATCAAGACCCAAGACCCAAGTCGCCAAATCCCCAATATCTCGTATCTACAACCTCCACCAACATCACCCACCCACCCAGTATAACAAAATAGACGTAAATACCAACTTCCCTTGCGAAATTTATCCACGAGGGAAAAAGTACCAGGAAAAGAAAATCGACGTTTGGCTTTGCAACGTAGTGATCATTTGACATTGGATCTCAAATTCTCGTACGAGATGAGATGTAGACGGGGACGAATTCCTCGATGTTATTTATAAAAATCTTAAAAGAAAAGGGACTTTATTCGTAGCACAAACAGCTCTAAAATATGGATATGTACCTGCAGATTCAATTATCATTAACATGTCTTCCTTCGCGGTGTATATGAATTCAGAATACCTTTTCCACACATAAGCATTCTTCATATCCAACCAAGCGTAATAGAAACTGCGACAAATCGGCAGGCAAGCGAGAAGTCTCACGACTGTCGATTCTAAAAACGACGGTAAGGTTACAGCACGTATAAACATTTCCTAGTTTAGTTAAATAACTTTAATCTACTTTCTCTACCTACAAGCTTCAATATATGACTTGCAAATCCCAATATTTGTTTCTTGAAAAATAAGTTTTGATGGGTAGACTAGGATTTAGGCACTGTAGATGAAATGAAAGTCAGATCTAGAGAGGAGCGAATACGAGTAGAGTGTGTAATTTAGTTTTAGACTTGTTGGATGACCGTTTATGGATGCTAGTTGGAAGTTTGATATCTCCACTAGTGCTGAGCTAGCGTTTGATAGAGCTAAAGCCATTGCAAAGCGGGTATTGTCTTGCAGTCTCTTCTTATTTCTCAACTTCTCATCATGAGATGACAAAAAGGTCCTGCATATCTGAAGCTATTTCGTACCAGATATTTAGATTGTATATTTTCAATTATCAGACCTACCTTAGATAATGAACACTTACTTATCTATCCAATATTTTCAGCACCCAACTATTCAATGGAGTGCCCAATGTAAGAAACCATCGAACAACATACCAATCCAACAATCTCCAAACCTCCCCATCAATCCTCCACACCCTCCTCATTTCTCAACCCACTAAACACCGTCCCCTGATTCACCGTACTCAACCTCGCACAGAGACCCAAGAAACCCACCGTTTCCGTAGCCGCAAAATGATTCAACGCATCGATGAAACCCTGCAGACCTTTCCCAAAGCTATATTCGAATTTATCCATCAAATCGCGCAATTTGTCCAGAGGCGGTCTTTCCCCTATCGTAGATGCCGAGTGCTCGGAGCTGGAGCGTGATTTTTCGGTTTGGAAGTGTGCCCACTGTAGCTTGCACATTGTTGCTGGCCGCTTCGATCCTGTTAGGTCTGGATCCAACTTTTCCAACTCCTTGGATAGGCGTCCTGTACATGACGCGAAATGGGTACACGTTTGTAGAAGTTTAGTGTGTCTCTGTTAATGGGATTAGCTTAATCTAGAATCGGCGATCATGGACAAAACAAATACCCTCAAAAGTTTACTATTAGTAAGCATACACTCCTTCAAACAAGTATCCAAAAAATTGACATGATCCTGCATCAGCTCATCTACGGTACTAACAGCCGGTCTTGAATCACTTGATCCGTCTGATTCGAGTTTAGCCATCAAAATTTGCCAATTCGGTTCAATGACCTCGGAGGTACAGAAGCTCAAAAGTTGTTGAACAAATACAAGCATTCGAGCTCGTAGAACAAAGACGCGACGTTTCCAATATTCGACCTCGTTATTAGATGTTTTATGTGACCACCTGATGCCTTTATTTTGAGATTGCCAACTCCCTAGCAATTGTCTCTCTAGGTATCGTAGTGAGAGTAGGAATCGAAATAGTACCTGATATCTCCAGATTGTTTTTCGGCTGATGACCAATGATACGGGAAATGGTACCGAGCAATTTAGCTGCAATGATGTAAATCCAATGGGTATCCGTTCACTCTCACTTTGCTGAGCAGTGTGTACTTCAAGCGCTTCACCTTGCTCCATTCCAGATATACTAACCACTCGGTTTAGAGAATCAATCAGGCTAGTTGAGTTCATTTCAACACGAAGATCTTCTTTAAAAGCGTCTTGAGCAGTCCCTGGCTGATGTAGAACAAGATCCAGTAGAGATTCCACCTTGCTCATATTAATCTTGTCTATAGGTTTTCGAAACTCGGATGCTCCGAGCTCGAGGAACGAGATAAAAAGATGTGATCTTTCGAGCATGAAATAACGTTTCAATGACCGCAGTCTAGCGGGCAATTCATGAGTTGTAAGGAGTAATTTTAACAACGATTCGTTCGCATGCGTATAGGCGTTGTTGATATTTTCCGAAAATCGAATATCGTCAAAGGAGAATGATTGTGGGAGATTTTGAAGAGTCTTGTTTGAATCTATCCCTCCACATTCACGCACCACATTTAGATATTTTCCGGCCAACAAAACTTTGTTTTTGAAAGCTTCCAGCTGAGGCGGAACTTCATCCCTAAGAGTGTATCGGCGGTCCCAATATTCATCCGTATAGTCGTCTTCCAATTTCTCTCTTCCAATACTCTTTTGCTCCTTGATCAAGAATTCCCCGTGCAGGTCTTTGATAATGCCATAGTGAAGCCATTCGTTTAGCATCAACATATATGGACGGCTGGCTTCCTTCAATAGGGAAGTAAGAATAGCTCGGGCTGCAGGGTCTCCAGACATCCTATCAAGTCGCGTTGTGAGGAGACGCAAAACATTTCCACCGATACACAGTCGTTTGTTCATGGCAACCCCCTTGCTTAGATCCTCACCTGTCCGCAAACTTTCGAGAATGTTATCAAAATCGTCAACGTCACCATCAGAGTCTTCTTCCAAAATTGCATTCTGTTTCAATATTTCTCGTCCAAGTGAATATATCTGGAACAGCATGTGACTAGCTGCTAAAGTATGCAAATTCAAAACGTTCAATGTGAAGTCGAGATTGGTGAGAAATTGAGTCTCTAGTTGTACGACCATAACGAGGTAACTTTGCAGATGTTTCCTAATCGCAGCACATAGAGCATGATTCATGGATCCGTATTCTCGTTCTCCTTGAATTTCCAGAAAACTCTCAATCGCCATGTAGTAGGTGGCCATCTTCAACATCTTCGTAGTAAGATCTTGCAAACTGACATTCAGGCCGGGGAGAATTGTGAAATTGGGACCAGCAAGACGGTCTCTCTCGGAAGACGAATCATAGCTCTCTGCGAATCGAATATATTGTCCTTCATAACCCATCAGAACGTAAAGAAGATCCTCCAATATGATAGCCTCGTGCTTCTGTAGAGGTAATTCCTGTAGAGGTCTAGGCTGTCGCTCGTTTGTTGATGCCAAAGGGGGTTTAGATATTCGGGATGTTAGAGGGGCTGTCGTGTAATGTATCAGAGTTGCCTTTGGATTCCACGAATCTACGTTCAGGTTGTCAATTTTGTTATTTGAATAACTTTTTCTAAACACTTACACTGCTTTGACTTCGTGTTATCCAACCTCATGGAAGGTTTTCCAATAGCAATATTAGTGGTATTGCTTTGTTTCCTCGGTCTGGCAAGCTTTGCCAATGATTTGGATGGTTTTTCGGGGGCTACTGTCATTGTAGTCAGATCCTCCTTGGTTGTGAAATTCGACCTCTCGCAATGAGATGGCCGTTCCTCTTGTGTATGTTTCGAACTCGACATATTTTTGATTCATTAATTCGAAGAGCTAAAGTCGATAATGGGGAGTAGCTCATAATTTTAGGCAGATCTGCGGGACGTTGAAGTACAGTAGTCGGCCGATCACAATAAGTTTTTTAGCGTGTAGTTGATTTGAGTAGATGTACTGATGTCACTAAAACAGTGTTCGCCCAAGAACTATCGTGTTGAAGTCGATTCTAAATCGACTATGTCGCGTCGCTGGCAATCATTCCACGCGCCTGGATACGTCTACTACCCCGACTTTCTGTGTTATCGTAAGATAAGAGACCCGCTTAACGTTCTCACCAAGCCCGGAATGTGATACCCGGCAGCCGGATGCCAAATTTCCAATATCGAGAGCTCTTAGAGTACAGGTTACGAGTAGAAGTACGCACTGGTTAGTCACTAGTCATCTAGAACTCCAAGAAAAACGATATATACTACTCACCTACTTATCAGTACAACAGTTATACAATGGAAAAACAGCCAAACAATACAATCCATCTGAACAACTTTATGACTTTTTATTATCAAACAATCCTCGAGACACTTTACAGCCGCGAACCTAAACCTAAACCTAAACCCAAGAACCCCGTTCCAAATTAGATCACCCAACCCACGCAGTCGACCAGCACTCACAATCTACAATCTATAGTACCTAGACATCTCATCTCATCTCATATCAAAACAAAGTACTCGTACTCATACACCCACCTAGATATAATATATACTTGTTTTATCTTAATATAGTTCATAAGTCGTAAAAGTTGTAGTCATGAGGTATATTCGTGAAGTATTTCTTACCCCTTAGTCCATTCATAGACTCCTCAAACGTATATCTCTTCCGGTGAAATCGTAATCTGGCGAGGTGACGAGGAATATATTATAGTAGAGTTCGGACTGAAGCCTTGACTCCATTAGATGAAATTTCCATTCTCATTATTCGTTATCAAACCCCTCCATTCATATTATCCACATCTGCACACTCGGTCTCCCATTAATCCACTCCTCATCCCCATGTTCCAACCCCCTCGTCACCAACTCTACATACAAGTGACACTGCGCGCGATCCTTATTCGTCGTCTGGCCCTCAAACAACATCCTACCATCCAACAAATCCCTCTCCCTCAACAACTGACTCCTTTCATATCCCTCCCCATAGTAAAGATGAAAATCCTCTTCATGACTCTTCAAAAACAACGAAAGATTTCGCAACCCGCGTAAATATTTAATCTCGGAAAGATCATCGAAACGAAATAACCGCAAAATTTCCCATAAATGCGCATCAATATCAACCCGTTGAATCAAATCCCTCTGCACACAGTTCTTAAAATCCATAGCCAGATCTCCCGCCGGCGAACAATCTTCGTGGTCAAAACACAACGTATCGAGGGAGAAATTTATGTATATAGTGGAGTCATAGGAGGAATTGAGACGGAGGAGGACGTAGTGTTCGAGGAAAAGAGTGCGGGTTTCGGATGAGATGGATAGGAGAACTGAGGGGGGAAAAGTGGTGAAATAGGTATTGTTAGCTCGGGAGTAACGGATAGGGAGGGTGCGAGGTCCAGGGAGTAGGTTGGACCATATTTTAAGGCGAAGCTCCGAAGGAAGTTTGAGGAACGAGGGGGTCGTTGTGATGGTCGACATGGTGGGGTTTCGATGGTAGGTCGCGATTCTGATAGATGTTGGACGAAAGAGATATATTCCTCAATTCAATAACTTTCCTTCTATGATGGTAATTATCGCAATCTATTGCGTGTAGAAATCTCGCTTTTTGGTCGTGATTGCGGATTGGAATTGATGGCGGTAGTAATTGTGATTGTGGTTGTGAATTGGAGTTCATACGGGTTGTTGATGTCGTAGGGTCGTAGGTGCTTAGCGTAAAGACTAAACTTTAGCTCCTTACCCTATCTAAGAAAAAGCTTGGCATTCGGGATCGCTTCCTTTTCGTATCTAGATGTCACAATGAATACATAATCTTACCATACCATATTGATTCATCGACCATCTTAGTACAAATGCAAGTGCTCTCGAGAAACAGGATATATAATCCCCTCTTTACACATACGATCGAATCAGATTAGTATTCATGCACCAAGACATCTGCATAATCACCATCTTACAACCATCTTACAGTACACGTGGCATGAGAAGAAGAACTCTTATCCATTATCGTGATACCGTCTCATGTACATCGATAAACTGGTTCTCTTGTGTGATCAGAGCTGGAATAATCTCAGCTAAGAGTTGGACGAATAAAATGTGAGTATCGGAAGTTGGTGTATATGTTTTATTAGCCCATGTGACAACCCCTCGCCTAATATCAGATGACTTTGACTGTTCAAAAGTGTGTCACACAACTTCCGGGAAAATTGAAGTTAAACCTAAGTAGTGTATACATTTTCTTGAGTCTATCATCTATTTCTAAAAGTACCTCTACTAGTAATGCTATACATCTAATCATTACATATATATACAAAAAACCCAAACCCGTCCGATCTTCGATCTTCAATCTCTCTATAACTGGTATATTCCCACCGACCCATAACTCCCAAACACCAACCCTATCGTATCGTATCATATCATATCCAGAATCGTCATATAAATAGATTACCAAAATCACACACCTCCCTGCGGATGAAGAAACTGTTCCACCCAATCCAGCAAACGCATTTCCTCGACCTCCTCTCCATACATCCTCCCAGCATATTCATCTACGTCCTCATACGTTCGAATCTTCTTCTGTCTCACCATCGGTAACTTTAACTTCATCCCCGTACACGCTAGTTGAATTTCCACCCAATCTACCGATCTCTGCAGCGTAATTTCATCTCCTCCATTTTGACAACCGCACCCACAAGCCTGCACACCGCTCAACATACTATTCTCCCCTCTCGTGGGATCGAAATCAAAATCTCCATTGGAGAGACTATCCCGATCCCAATCTTGATGATTCTTCGAATTATCATCGAGAGCTTCACACCTCAAAATCTCCTCTCCAACACGTGCCATGGTCTTGGCGTCCCAAACCCCCTCTCTTCTCCCTCCCGCATCTTTCAAAATCTGTATTGCTTCGCGTCGTACATTCAAATCTGGACATTTGCACACCACGACAAAAAGCTGAGGTATAATTCCGCCTCCAAAAATAAACGATTTGATAAAAGCCGGATGATTGACGATCGCCCGGCAAACGGTGATGATCTCGCAGTAATCGGGTAAAAGCAAATTGTGAATGTGTTTCTCGCTGTCGTTATCGGAGAACGGAGGAGGAGAAGAAGAAGGTACAGAGGCGGGGGATGGGTAAGAATGGGCTGGACTAATCATGTTGATGTTCTTTTTGGCGTGATAGGAAGACCAAAACACAATTTGTAGTGCTAAAGAATGAACACGCAATATGCCGGCTGGGATGAATTCGCTGTGGTCGTTTGGGTCGCTATCTAATCTGGATTGAGAAAGATCGAAAATAGGTCGGAATGCAGATGTCCAAGCTCTCAATTCTCTTGAAAAGGGGGGCTCGTTTGAGGAGGGATCTTCTGATATGGAATTTCGGGAGATGCAGGTGACTGAGGGCGGCGTGATGCGTCCCAAAATGTTGTCTAGGGAAAGCCTTGCCTTTAAATTATCCAAAGAGAGTCTTGCTTCCTTGAGTGATGAAAAGATGCTTGGGATTGGTGGAGTATTGAGAGGATTCGACAATGCCAAAGAGATGAAGTCGCGTGAAGATGCAGAGACACCGACCCACTAGAAAACAAGCAAATTAGCCTCGATTTATGACCCTTGCTTGGGCGGTATACAAAACGAAGGTCAGGTTAGGATGTTACATGCTGAACGTACATTTATGAGATGTCCATCGAGACGAGTGAACGCCTCAACCAGTTCATTTTCCACAATATTGGGTGCGGGACTGAATCCAATACGTGCAGGAACACCCGCCTGGTTTGAAATCCAATTATACATAAGATCTATCGTCGTCCTGGCATTATTTAGAGCAAGTCGAATATCGCCATGGAAGTTTTGGAAACAGAAGATAAGTAGAGAAGCAATAAGGGTGGTGCGAATACAAGAATCACCGCGAGCGATTACTTTCTGCAGTTCTTTGAGAGATTTGCCGTATTGTTGAAGTGCATGACGATGATGAAACTCAAATTGTGACGATGAATGCAATGCTCTTGATTTGCACGCTTGGTCGAGAGCAGCAATGGCAATGGCGCAATGAAAGATTGAGGATTCCTCTAGACAAGCCTGTCTTATTATCCTATGCCAAAGTGGTGAGTCGCGACCATCGGCAAGAATATTGATGGTTTCGCATTGGAATATTTGAAAATATAGTGCTTCTTGTTCGTCATTGAATGCAATCGACGATGAAGGTGGTAAGGGTTTTGGGGCCAGTGTCGTTGGTGATGGTTGATTGGTCTCCATTCGAGGAGAAGCTTTCTTTGGCCTAGCTCGTGGTTGAGGACTGGCGCTTTTGCGTTCATATCCATCACAGAGCCGGCCGAATTTCTTGCATCGTTGACAACCGGGCTTTCCTTCGTCACATTTTACTCGTCGGACCCTATGTGTGATATGTATGTTAGCTTCAACGGACTTTATGGGATTGAACACGAATATCAAATTCTCACTTGGCGTTGGGATTGATCCACAAACCCGGCCCAATATTGGATGTTAAATTTGATTGGGCTATAGGATGAACTTGTACGATAGGTGTGTCCACCGGAGATCAAAACTTACTTGCAGGTTATGCAGCCGGTGCGTGATCGGGTGCCACAATTCTTAACAACCTTATTCTCGGCAGTGCGCTCCATCGTAGGAAAGAAAAAAAGAGTGCTGTAGATCAATGACTATAACTGGAGAATGACAACCAAAGTATGATACTTGATGAGTGACTACAAGCATAGAAATTTCAGTTGGGACAAAAGTTGATCGAAACCTTGAGTTCCCTAAAATCCAGATCGATTCGGGTCCTCTTGCTACATACATATCTCGACCATGTGGCACGGCAAGTTCATGGCAGTTAGTGCTCACCAAGTTGGCCGGCGTCATAACTTCGCTTGGAGATTTCACCTCCAGGTTTCCAGTTTGAAGGCTTGGTTCTGTCAAAATAGATTCCAAAATTGCCAATGCGGAAACAAAATGTGGAGTTCCGCTCACTCGCTCAAGCGCCCATGGGAAGCGGAAGAAAGGAATGGTTGGGATTCTCGTACAATCCTAACCACGACCATGAAGAAGTGGGCCAAACTCCTGGTCACGGAGTTATTGGGATCCATTAACAAATGCTTCGCAAAGGCAGAAGCCGTTGGAGCAACGCCTACCGCATCTTGTTGTGATGACTGCCAATTAAGGCTATGCAGGCATTGCGTATCTTGGTGCATGTATGAATTACCTTCATTTGAAATGATGTGGTTCTCAGTATGGCCTGAGGATTCTTGAAGAGAAGTACATACTGTAAGACCTGGTAAGAGAGAAGTATCCCCGGAACGCCGCAGTCTCCACGGCAATCAAAACGTGGCAAGTGAGGCTCTCTTCTAAATAAAGGCCATGAAGATTCCAATTCCTTGGTAATGGAAAGTCGAAGGTCGCAGTTAACTGAGCCCGGCAATACCCAGATTCCCTCCCACATCTCGGTTTAATCCAATTCGAGAAAGGTGGGATAGATGATCTAGAGTTTGGAGCCTGCGTCGGCTGTCAGATTTTAGGGTCAATTAAAGACCCAGAGGAACACAGTGCACATGGCGGTCAAGGATTAGATTCACCCATACCACGTTCTTACCATGCTCATACTAGCTCATAACTCCGGCAAAAGCTTCGATCGTTTTAAGGGGCCACCGCTGGATATATGAACGAGATAGACAAACCCATTCCCAATGCCTTTCAATATCAAATCAACCATAATATTAATTGAAATCAAAACTTCCACGTAAAAGATTATCTGCGTCTAAATTCACAGTATTTCCAATTTCCAAGATGATGGTTGACAATTTTGGAAAGCGTTGTGTTGGTGATATTGGTGGTGTTGGTGTTGATGTGAGTTCTTTTCTTCATGTGGAGATAACCTCGTAAAAATCAAGCAACAAATCAAGCAACAAAAAACTTTGTGTTGGTCAACGGTTATGTTGATGTTGATGGTGATGGTGTTGGTGTTGGTATGAGTTCCTTTCTTCATATGGAGACAACTTCGTAAAACCCAAGCAATGGGAATATGATGCCTTTTCAGATTGACGCGCTCCCATGTTGTTTACGGAGAGACTGGTCTCATATGGCAAAATAATTAGTAAGATTTTAGCATCCGGCACATTTGCGCGGAACATCCCTTTATCCATATCCATATTTGCATGTATGTATCGAATATATCGTCCGTTTCCGAGTACATTTCTTCAATGTCCACAATCTTTCGATATTGACATCAATTTCTTCAAGAGAAATGTTACGAACACTTTAGATTAAACACTGTAACAACATAAAACACGGCAATGCAGAGGTCTCCCACCCAGGCGGATCGTCCCGGTATCATACTCTATTGCA
The DNA here is from genome assembly GCA_000503235.1 of Sclerotinia borealis F-4128. NCBI lineage: Eukaryota > Fungi > Ascomycota > Leotiomycetes > Helotiales > Sclerotiniaceae > Sclerotinia > Sclerotinia borealis. The sequence goes on along the minus strand of KI628602.1, from coordinate 48,801 downwards.
TTGCATTAGAAATAGGTTGCAACCTGAATAGTGTGGTAAGCATCGGATATAATACAACTACAAGATCATGTTCATGTCACATCATAAATTATTTCTAGATCTGTACTCCGTACATTCACGTCGAAAGTGTTAGTAGATGTATTTCGTGCTATTTTTAATACTTAAACAAGAATCATCATCCAACTAGGCTTTGCTCAAGGCATTCTCAGTGCTGTACGTACATTTTAGCTCAGGGCTTTGCTTTGCTGCAGGTACCGTTGAGATATCACATTGGAGGAATGCATCACAAATTAAATACCATGATAACAGTTCGATCTATTTCCAGAAAGACCATTTCGATTTCCGTCCCGTCCCTAAATCCCGATCACAATATTTCGTACGAACAACGAGAATGAAATTCTGAAGTTATCATTAGTCTAGTTTTTGTCCATGACAACCCGCGTTCGCTTCCCTTGTTCAGAGATACAAGCATGAGGCACAAGTATCAACTAATTGATTATTGATTCCGTCGTTTGATTTCCCAATAGTGCTTACGCTATACAGTGACCTATTTTAAAGAAGGCTTGTCTAGGAGATTAACGGCAAGCAATCTCCCCACTTTCGGAGGACTTCCTAATCCGTGACCCATGTCTGTACTAAAACGCCTAAAGCTCATCCCAACCAATAGAAATAGGGGTTCTTCTCGCTAAGCCCTAGCAATGAGTGGCCCCTTATCTTGAAGAAGTTTCTAGGACAAATAAATGACGACCGTTGCTCAACGGCTCAACGGAGCTAAAAAAAAAAAAAGCATACTAACTATGCATACGGCCGTTATGCAGGTACAATCTGCCCCTTTCCTAAAATTCAAGTCTATCTTTGGGATAATCTCCATTTCATCGCAAATCAGTATGGTGCACTGTACAGCACGGAGTACACCCTCGCAGCTCCACATCTATCGGTATCTTCAATAACAACAGCATCACGAATGATCATCAGTGCACCACACTTCTGTGCCGCAATCCCACTGAAAAAAAAGCATACAGTACCAACTTCAACAGGAAGCAAAATCAGATGTATCACTAATCCGCAAGATTATGCGCGCGACAAACGTGGAAGATATGGGAAGTGCTTTCCATAGGGATCCAGATTGTTATCATATATTACCATACATACAATATCATATCATAATATGTACCTATGCATAGAAAAAAACTCACTCATTCATGATATAGCATAGTTTCTCCCAAGATGCAAAAACATACAGCTCGTAAGATTACCATGTGTACTTAAAAGTTAAGCTTCATCATCCTCGACCCACTCTACCGAATACATATCATAACGTCAACAGCGCCTATCTCAAGATCGAGTTTCGCGACCCTTGTATACCATGTTATATGCCATGTGCCTCTTACGTTTTTACAGTATATACCTCGATCTCATCCCCATCCCCATCGCCACTTCACTCCACCACCACCTTCACCTCCCTTCCTCCCCCTCTCCCCAAAGTTCCCAAAACAAAAGCTCTCATGGAGCCGCCGGAGTCCATATCCATATCTATATCCAGAATCTAGAATCTAGAATCTACATATACGTACAATACAACCAACGATCTGCTCATACTAATCCCTCACTCATCCCATCACATCACATCACATCACCCAGAAAGTAAGTACTGCTGACAGCCTGGCTATATATATCTCTTTCCATGCGTCTGCCTATATATACTATACGTAAATTATAAGAATCTATGTGCCCGCTTTTCATCATCATCATCAGCCCTACAGTATCTATCTCATTCCGCATCATTTTTGGGCCGAGTATTACACATCTCCGCCCAAAATTAAAATTAACATCAACATCAATATAAACGTGAGTCGATACTATATTATACTTGTTACTCTTCACACTATCCCAAATAAATCATCGAGATTCGAATTTGCGGTCCGTTTTATCTTTTACGTAGTATACTCGAGTATTTCATAACTACTTACGGGATTTCGTACGAGTATATAAATATATATATATAACTTTAACCTAATCATAATCTCAGATCTCATCTTCTATTATATAACTTATATTCCATCTATCTCTCTATAGTATTAATAAAATTTTGTTTCTAAAGTATCACTCTTGTATATATATACATGTATATATATATATATCACCTCGTGGCTTTGCAAATACTAGCTCAGATATTATATTATATTCGAGTGAAGTAAAGTGATATTAATCAAATACTTTAGAATAAAACAAATTGATTTATAAACTCTTTATAGAATATTTAACTTAATTTACTTATTTGTATAATTATAACTATTTGATTCTATCTCTTATAAAATACTAAGTAAAAAATACAAAATATCTCTATAACTCCATCTATTCACTAGTCTCGTTAATATACATCTATATCTATATCTATATAAACAATAGATTAGTCAGAGATCACGAAATAACACTAATTTTCGTCTTCATCTGCATACATATCACGGGTTCTAAGTGTTTAGATAGTACAGAATCTCATTTCAGACGATTCAGGCAATTCCCGGAAGGGCAGCAGGTCTTATAACTTTTCCTATATACTCGAGTAAATCTTATATTGTATATAATCATGGCCTTATTGTATAGTCCGTATAGCATTAGCTATATATAGATCAAATCGATTATGAATTTACTACTACTGCTATGACTATTATTATTATTATTACTACTATCTATATAAATATTTATTTATCTAGTATCTCCCCTTTTTTATTTTTTCTAAATAATCTATTCCTCCTTCCACTCTTTTCATTCCTCTAAAAATCTACCTACCTACCTAGCTAGCTAATTACCTACACTTTATATCTTCCTCATAAACCCCACCTCATCTACCTAATGAATTAACTTACAAACCCTTCCTCTTACTCTTACTCTTCCTCTTCCTCTTCTAGATTCCATATATCGTATATTCTTTCGATTCATTTACTCTTTCAAGTTAAATCTTTTTCTTATACATCCCATCCACCTCTCTCCCTATTATACTTACTCTTATTCCGGTACTTGGTCTATCATTTTCTTATTGCTCTTTCTTTGATATATTTCGTTTTCTAAATTGCCAGTGGTTTCAATTTGCATACTGTGTTCTTATGCGTCTTTCTTTTATAGTATAGCATAGAGTACGCATATAAACATATATTCTACCCATTCCATCCTACACATTTCACTCATCCCATATCCCATATCCCATATCACTCACCCCATCTCACCCATCCTATCTCACCCATCCCATCTCACCCATCCCATATCCCATATTCCATTTCACATTTCCCATTTCACAATTCACACACATTTCGAAAACATTATAAACACCAATTAATAATTTTCCAGAAAGAAAACAACTACCTTCTTCCCTCCTTTCCCTTCTCTTCGGAACTTCCCCTTTCCTTTCTTTTCCCTCTATATATACACATCTACTCGAGTACATCTTCAACCAATCTCATCACTTCAACTCCACATCTCATCACCCTCATTCACTTCAACTCAACCCAACTCTCATCACTTCACTTTCACTCTCAACTCAACTCTCATCTCTTCACTTCAACTCAAATCATTACATATACATACATACAAACTACAAACTACATTCATTATCCACCCCATGTACCCCCCTACCCCATGTACCGCCCATTAACACCTCCCCCAATAACCCCCTCCATCTTCCCTCCCCTTCTCCATCCTCCCCTTTTCCTTCCTCCTTCCCCCAAAATCCACCACAATCCACCACAATCCACCACATTATTAAACCTCCAAACCTCCAAACCTCCAAACCCCAAACCATTTCAAACATATCATATCATACCATATCATATTACCAACCCAACCCGACCCAATACAGCCCAACCCAACCCATAGAATACATATATGTATATATATAAAAACAACCAGACCAAGACCAAGACCAAGACCAAGAAGAAAAGAAAAATCATCTCACAACTTCTGTTTCTAAGATAAGCTAAATGAATAAAACTAAAAAAGAATGTGCATTTGCATTTGCATTTGCACAATCTCTAGCCCCTTTCCTTTCCTTCCCTTTAATTCCTTTCCATTCCATTCATTCCCATTGGTATCTATTAGAACCCCCACCTCCTTGCCCTAATTGCCCCCCTTACCCTCCAAATACGAAGTAACATAGTAACAAGTAAAAGTAAAAGTAAAAGTAAAAAGAAAAAAGAAAAATCCATGGGAAAATATCGTATACACTATTAGCAAACAAGAAAAGAATGAGAAGGCTACCGCCTCCTAATCATCCAACCTAAACATCTTCCTCAACGCTTGGAACTTTTTCTTTTTTCTCGCACTGGTTTGAGCCATCACATCTACATCATTTAACCCCGTGGCGGTAAATCTCCTATTTTCAACATCTGGTCGAAGATCAGATCCGACATCTGCATGTTCGCCACCCACTATACCACCAGCTGCATCTGCAGAGAAAGGTCTACCTTCCTCAAAAGGTATCTTGATTCCAATATCATCGGTATCATTAGGAAGAGGCCAAGAACCACTATTTTGTCCGGCGGCGTGAGGGTTTCTCTTCTGTAACTTGGGTGTTGAGGGTCTACCGAATGAGTCTTGTCGTTTGATAGCTTCGAGATCAGATCTACTACGTTCCAAGGGAGTATCTCTTCGTGCGGGACTTTCCCCATTATATTTTCGAACCTTACTATTAACATCTGGCTTTTTGCGGAAGATAGACAAGATGCTCCCACGTCTGGCATGCGTTGGTCGGTCGGGGGTAGACGCGATCGTGCCTTGGCCATTGGCCACCTTGATCATCTCGCGACCTGAACCAGAACGTTGAAGATTTCCGGATGCTAGAGCTGTGCTTCGAGACGATGGTCTGTTGCCATTTTGCTGTGACTTGGGGCTCTTAGCTGTAGCTGGCCGATTATCATCACTATCTGGAAGATCCGATGAATCTCCATCATGATAGCCGGCGGGCTGAGGTATACTTCGAACAGGTGCACCGCGTGATGATACCGGTCGGGTGGCTTTAGATGTGGGTTCATCTTCATCACTCGAATCCACAAAACGGCTTCTAAATCCGGAACGAGGCTCATCTTCATCACTGGAATCGGCAAATCGGCTTCCACGAGATTGCATTGACTTCCGTTTTTGAGCTGGTTTAGCCGAAGAACTTCTGCCAAATCCAGGTATCCTAATGGGAGATTTCGCTCGAGCAGCCGAGTCGTCGGAGCTCCTCATTGAATTTCGCATTGTCCCACGCATGCTGACAGAGGGGGGTCCACCAGGCGATGCTGATCGAAGACTAAACCGGCTTGAGCTAAGGGGAGACTGTTGGCGGCCATTGGCTGATGCTTCACCACCAGAGCGCATGGAGCGCCTCATGCTTATTCCATCTGTTGCAGGTCTAGCACGTTTGAAACTAGTATCACTATCGCCAGATGATTTACGTCGAAGAGGAACTGGAGCCACCATTGCACTATTCCTTTGAGATACAGGAGGTGAGGCAGCAGTAACGGCAGCACCTTGAATAAGTCGAAGATGCTGATTCACAGTTTGAGGATTTGCTCGCACCTCACCAGGAGGAAGAGATGCAGGCCTCTGCTTCTTTTGAAGTGTTCCGTTAGGTTGAGCCGCACCATTTTGCGTCGCTCCTCTCATTGATTTCCTCAATTGAACATCTGATTCTGCGTGAGGAGGCTCCGCGCGCATAGATGAGCGCATAGCAGTTAGAGCATGACCATTGGGGCCTGCTTTTGATCCTGGCTGAACCATGTAGCTTCTCTCGGGACTGGGTTGTTTTTGAATCGGGGGAAATGAAGATGCTTGCATTGTTTGCATGATGGGAGAAGTAGGCGATTCTGGTGTTACCGACTTTTTATTTGTCTTCTTTGGCTTTGGAGCTAGCTTTGCTGCCTCTTCTAATTCTGCCTCGGCATCTGCATCCTTTTGTGCCTCTAACTCCAGTTGCCTTTTTCTATCCACTGACAAATTCTTCCAATATTGTTGAGCTTTCTCCCAACCTTCTTCGGGATCGGGCTCACTTGATTTCCTTTGCAACAGGCTTGACATGTAGGCCCTTTCTTTCGTCGATCTGGATGTCGGGCTATCCGGCATATGTGCATCAGATGCTAGAATGGCATGTTTGGTGACAGGACTTTCCACCACAGCATCTAAAGACAAAAAACCGCCGTCGTCTACTTCCTCGAATTCTTCAGCAGCATCACTATAAATGCTGTCATTTTCAGAGTCCTCTTCCGTCTCTTCAAAGATTGGTGCGGGATGATATTCCGAGCTCTGTTGTGTGGCATCCTCAAATCCCGAAATATTAGAGGGACTAGACGTTGACTCTGCTGTTTTCGTAGCAGTGGAACCAATCACACCATTCTCAATGGCAGTATGATAAACCTCGTCTTTTGTTTGATCTCCAGAACTTGAACTGGAACTCTCTGAATTTCGAAAACCACCGGGCATATCGAGCCATTCTTTTGATTTCGTGCCTTCAGGTTCTGGACTAGGAAGCTGAACAGAAATTTCTGGGATCCCTTCGTTTGCTTGGTTATCCTCAAACTGGTCTCTCGTCGGACTTGCCAAATCTCGATACGTATCGACATGCCCGTCTTCAGGTCCAACTTTAAAACTGTTACTTCTAGCGATACCAATATTATTGTTCTCCAAGCTGTACGTGCTGCTGGCATCTGAGAGCTCTCCTTTTTCTTCCATAGCAGTTACATCAGTGGGTAGTGGCTCGCGAGATTTCGAAATATTTGCTGTATTCTTTGAACCCGCATCTTGAGCAAGTAATGCACCAGCAATATGATCATTTGACTGCCCCATAGGAGATTCCAATACACCTCCCATATGAGATGCGAACAGTGGTGATACAGGAGAGGGGTCACAGGCGGCAGTATCTATTGGTTCTGGCGGTCTGACTAAAGGTCGTTCCTCTGTCTCTCGATGTGTCTTTCTCTCCCTCACACTTCCGAAGGATGGAAGGGCCGGTCTTGGCTTCATCACCTCATCATCTTCGTCCGTAGCGGGTGTATCCTTTTTCTTTCCACGACCAATGTTGAACCAGCCACGCTTTGTCTGCGGACTAGGAATGACTGGCGAGTCAGAAGCAACTGACGTCGATTGACCTAATACTATATTACTACCCTCATCAAAGCTAACTCGGTTTCCTTTTTTCCTTGGCTGTTCCTCGTCATTAGACATCTCACTGGGTCGCAGAGAACCACCATCGGAGGGCGACGGTCCTCTTATCTCGCTTGAGGATATCGAAGAATGTTTCAAAGCAGATTTTCGCGGAGATACAGATCGTGGAGGTGGCTGATGTCTGACCATCAAAGTTTCGGGGGTTGTCATAAAATGTGGAGTTCTTGCAGGACTAACAGATTGCACGCGACCACCACGAGAAGATAGCGAGTCTTCGTTTGTCGAAGGGGTGGGCGCAGAGATCATTGGAGCAGGTTGGCTTGCAGATCTCGTATGTTGTCGTTCTTGTGCGTAATTTGTTGATGACTGTTCTCGACCATGACCCCTACCAGCGGTTGACCAGGGTAGCGGAGATGGGGAGACGGTTCTTATAGGTTCAGTGGAATTCACCGAGAGCCCTCCTTGGTTGGGACGTAGTGGAGATTCATCTTCCTCCTCCTCCCTTTCTCTGTCTTCACGAACAACCGATGGCTTTTTCGCTAGCAACGTGCCTGCTCGAGTTTTGTATACATATGGTTGAGATGGTACATCACTTTCGTCAGCAGAAGAGTTTGGTAAAATCGACGCCTGGTCGCTATCAGAATCGGTGACAATGGCCCGCTTCTTTTTCTTCTTCGGTAGAGCTGTCAGTGCAGAGGGGGATGGTTGCTGGGTATAAGATTCTAAATCAGATACGGCCTCGGGATTTACCCAAGAGTTTTCAGCTGATATGGGGGGCAATTTGGGTATAGTGGAAGATTGTGATATCCAATGTTGGGTAGGTTGCGATATGAATTGTTGTACCGTTAATGTATTCGATTCCTTTTCCATGGCATCCACTGCCGTTCCCTTTATTCTCCCGCCCACAGTTCCAGACGCCAGATGAGTACCTTGTGCTGTCGGGGTTCGTTTCTTCTTCTTTACTGGTGCATTAGCAATTCCACTAAGCCTTTGCTCGATAGCTAGTATATCCACTAGCGGCAAGAAGCGCCTTGTGTTAGGGTCATACACTAGATTCTGGTTATTTGGCGAAACGATTCTGGGGGTTGCACTTGAAATTTGGGGACATGTTAGCCGTCTTTGTCCTTCAGGAGACATTGGCCTTGTACTCGTAGGGTAGGAAAAATTGACGGACCCTCTACTCTCGTCATTCATCTCAGATACACTGGATAAGCTTGGGTTCCTTGGACCCACCCCCCGCGACGGTGTCGCCGACGGCCCTAGACTTGAACCCCTCCCACCACGTTTGGTTGGGGATGGTGATGCGATTCTTAGTCCGGGTGCATCCATACTTGCAGATCGCCTTGAAGATTTGCCACCGGTTGTATCTATGTTCTTTGGAATTGATGGTACAGGTGGCGCATCGTATGCACTGGGAACTGGCGAGGACCTGGATGGTGATGGATCTCGAAAAGTACGTTCGGTCATAGAACCGGAACTTCCTCTTCGCACAAAGACATATCCTGGTGGACCACGTACGGAACCACCAATAGAACTTCCAGCAGAAGAGGTCGAACCGTTTCTCCGAATTGTTCTTTTGGTCTGAATGTCTGCCACGGATGTAGGTGTTGTTGGTCTGGACCGCAATGCGGCAGCAGCTGCAGCTGAAGACAAGGACGTATTCGATGCTCGATGGGATAGAAATGCCTGTGCCGCGGCGGTCGTGGCAGATGCGCTGACATTAGGGTTTGATGGCTGCAAGATATAACTTGTTAGCAATTATTCCAATTGTGGCTGCATGTAATCAATCCCAAGAGATCTCCGGACCAATGCGATCAAGCTGTCGCGCAACATGAAAAACGTATGATTTCGTGAAACAAACGCTGGAATGCAAATAACATACCGGATTCGATGTCGCTCTTCTCCTTCTATTCCCAAACATGTTGATGGTTGTAGGTGTGTGATGATGGCCTTTCAAAACCTCTGCCAACTATGGGCTGATGAGGTTGCTTATCGCATTGAGAAAATATTGTAATGTAGACTTCGTAGAAACAATAATGTAGTATGATGATCCTGTAACAACCATTCAACCCATTCACTTTGAGATAATGACTGGTGGTGTAGGCGAAGAAATTTGGAATCACTGGGATGTTTTGGAACTCTCGGACAAATGTTTTGAGTCTGTTTTGTGGCTGATGATGCTTGTGTACAGAAAACAAGTGGGTTGGCGGTAGATCAAGATTCTTTTTTATGCTTGAAGATGGAGAATGGGAGAATGGGTGGATTAGAACAAGTGAGGGAGGATCAAGAATGGTTGATGGGATTCTTGAGTGAAAGTGGATAGAGAGAAGTGAGATTTAGATTTAGATAAAGTTATGTCCATGTCCGTATGAAAATAAGATTCTTATTTACAAAGGCAGGTTTCAAAGGTTTTCTATGTTTTTTAACTTACTCTACTCTACCCTACTCTACCAGCACACACATCTTCATTATTCATCTTCATCATTCATTTTCTTGATCGATCGTGGCAGCTCGAGAGCGAAAAGCCGGATATGAGAGAGAGTTTTTCTGAGCTATGGTGAGTTTAGACCGCATGCATTGATTGCAATACCTAGGTAGGTACTCCACATCGTCCCATCCTTTTTAGCTCAACAGGTCAATAAATCATTGATTGTACTAGATATGATTAACAGGTAAGATGCGAAAGTTCCCATTCCCATCATGTGAAATATTAATAAAGCTTGGCAATGCGGTATTTGTAGATCACTTCTCCGCAATTCAATCACAACTTACTTTGGAACGCTGCTTCAACTGTTAGATAAATTAGATGTTGATAAATGAGGGAAGGGTATAGTTTAATACCACATTTATATTACAGCGTCTTTGCTACACCAGCCAGTGCTACAACTTGATCATCATCTTCCTAACTACCTATTCTGAACACTCATCATTTCACTTCAACCATCTTCTATCTTATATCTTCCATCTTCCTTTCCATCTTCCACAATGTCAGATTCATACCCACCTCTACCACTCCCAAAAGGAATATCAGAATCCTACATCCAGTCCCACGACTTAAAATATCACATTCTCCACGCAGGCAACCCCATACATCCCCTCATACTATGCCTCCACGGATTCCCCGAACTCGCCTTCTCATGGCGGAAAGTCATGCCCGCCATAGCAGCCGAAGGGTATCACGTGATAGCATATGATCAAAGAGGATCTGGACGTACCAGCGGATGGGATACTGGCGATTTCTCCTCGGTCGACCTAAATACTACTACCATCACGCGACTCGTTCGAGATGCCGTTATTTTGGTGCATGCACTGGGTTACAAAGATGTGGCTTGTGTGTTGGGACATGATTTTGGTGCTGTCGTGGCGAGTATGTGCGCGTTGATGCGTCCGGATTTCTTCAAATCGTATGTCCTCTTTCCTAGTACTGATATTTATATATTCCAGCGCTTCTGACAAGTAAAAAAAAAGAGTCATCATAATATCGCACCCCTTCAAAGGATCTCCCGTCCTTCCATCCCATCCCTCAAATCCTCACCCACCATCTTCAACACAAGATATCCACAAAGTACTCGCCTGTCTACCTTCACCCCGTAAACACTATAAATGGTATTATTCCAGCGCACCCGCCGCTTCAGAAATGTATTACCCCAAATCAGACCTCGAGGCATTTTTGCGTGGTTACTTTTACCTCAAGTCTGCCGATTGGCGTGAGAATCTTCCTCATACATTGAAATCATGGTCTGCGTCCGAATTGCAACAATTGCCACACTACTATGTAATGCCACTCAACTCCTCCATGCGAGAAGTAGTACAGCAACAAATGAACAAAGAAGACGCGTCAGAAGTCCAAAAACGCATGTCAAAATGGATGACAGATGAGGATTTAGCAGTCTACGCTAATGAATTTGCAAGGACGGGTTTTCAAGGAATGCTGAATTGGTATCGAGTCAATACCGATCCGCAATGGATGAAAGATGTAGAACTATTCGCAGGTCGAAAAATTGATGTTCCTTTGTTATTTATCGGTGGCAAGAGAGATTGGGGTACCTATCAGGAACCGGGTGTCGTGGAGAATATGAATGATGTATGTACGAAGTTACGGGGCATAGAATTGGTGGATGCTGCGGGTCATTGGGTTCAACAGGAACAACCGGAGAAAGTGGTGGAACTGGTTGCGAAGTTCTTGAGGGACATCAAGAAGGAATATATGTCGTATTGATTGTGTGTATTGTGGGATGGGAGGTGATTTGAATTTGGAGTTTATATTGCAAATTCGGTCTGGATACTTCTCTGTCACTCTCATTTTCATACCGGTACTTACATCTCATACCTAGATAAATACTTTTAAATTCTCAAGAATAATCAAATGACTCTTTCTATTCATCCTAGATAATCCATATCATATCCAATTTCCATTCAGTACTTGTACTTTTACTTGTACTCCTACCTACTCCCCATTCGCTTACACTTACAAGGCACCCCACCTCCCTCTACCCCTCTCTACCCCACCACAATCCATTTTCCATTTCTCTCATTTTCTGACAAACCTACCTATATATACTCAAACACCCCGCATCATGTCATGCAACAAATAACATAACAAATATCCGGCATGGTGTAGTGGCTAGCATTTCCGCCTCTCATTCATTCGATTGAAAAGTGCGCGGGGGACCGGGGTTCAATTCCCCGTACCGGAATTAGATTATTTTGGGATTTCTTTTGGTGTTTTTGTATTGATGATTTGGGGTTTCTGGTGGAGGGGGTGAGGATTGTGGGTTGAAATTATTTTTTGGGTGGGTGGTTTAGAGGGAGAGGGGGATGTATCGTGTTGGATTTCTTTGGTTAGTAGAGAGGGAAGGAGGGAAGGAGGAAAGGAGGAAAGGAAGGTATGTTGTTTTGCTACTCTAGCTAGTTAGTATATATATGACTTGGAGATATTAGTCAAATTATTTGAAATATATTATATATCACATCAGCAAATTTTATCAGGGAATTAATTAGAAATAGAAATATATAAACACCTTCTATATTAGTACTCGCGTATAAACCGAGAGCTAGGAGGGAGAGAGAGGTCTAGATTTGGTAGTGTACATTATAGTTCGTGTCTGATCTGCTAGTAATATACAACAAGTGAGTATACTTGTGAGAGAGAAGAAAAGTAGAGAAAATGCGATAGATGAGTAGGTTCATTATTTCTATAATTATTAGAAAAAAGGATCTAGAGAATGAGGAATGAGTCTGTTTATTGCCATATTGTTTATAATATATACTAAAGGGGAATTGGCGTTTGATAATACAGATAGACTATTATGTTTTTCATACTATTAGGCAGCTCAGGCTGGGTTTTACTTCATATTATCTATATAGAATAGTGAGTTTTTATTATCTAATATATATAGCCTTATCTTTGACTACTCGAGTACTCCAAAACAAATTACCTTACTAGTAGAAGTATTTCTTTATTTCTATAATATAATCTCATCAGACTTTCATTAAGTCCCAAGAGTTTGGGTCTGGAGTTGCGTTGTCTAGTGAGACTAGATATATACTAATTAAAGACTTTTTTTTTCATTGGTGAAGAAGAGAGGTATACCGGTATAGATAGTAGTCTCTTGCGTCATTTCCTACTCGAGTATTGAGGATGACTCTAATTACTGAGAATAAAGAATGATTGATATAAGTATCGTTGTAATTCTACATTTTGTATTAAATGTGAAATTGTGAATAACCTCGGGTTTTGGTTTAGAAAATATAAAAAAGAGATTGACGATTGTTGTATAGGTTAAAGTAATTAAAATTGATATATCTACAAAGTAATATAATATTAGAATAAGATGCATTTATTTGTAATGCTATACTTGAAAGATCTCTTTGGTTTGGTTCGCAATCGATTATACAATACAAAGTGAAATACAGATGGCCGTTTTATATATACAATACTAGCTGCCTATCTCCACCTCGGATTCCCTCTCTGTTCATTATACAGATTCACTGATGACTTCTCCATTGATTTCACGTATTATAGTGAAAATCTGAAAGATACTTTCTCTTGCAAAGACTATGACAACTAACTATATATTCAATTCAGGAAGAATATCAAATGCCAGAAAATCGTTGTTGAAGAAATTCGATATATCATATCTCAGGTATTTTTTTATTCCATAGCTCAAAGCTGATATGTATTATATACTGGATCAGGATAAGAAATATCAAAGATGCAATGTTTGAAAATAAGACTCTGTTTTTGATATACATGAGAAGTATATACTGATATGATACATCTAGTTAATTAGAAAATTTCACATTTATACAAACGGATAGAATGTATCAATTGATCAACAGGTGAGACATCAAGATATCATGGAAGATGCATCTGCACCGGAGTTTATAAGTCTCTTGCTAAAGGAATATATATTAATTACATGTATATATCCATGACAAATACAGAAACCGACATAATCACAGGCCTATAAAAAATTGAGCGCTATTAGCAGCATGTTTTGATCATCACTCGATCAGCTTGAAGAGCATCCGCACCTACGTTTCCGCACCTACGTTTGTATCCAACTTTATTTCTCACCTCAATTCTTTTGGATCTATATACCTTCATGAAATCAGATATCATTTTCCGAAAGCCAAATTGCCAATATACAAAATATTATTGTATAAGAGACATGAAATGTTCTGAACCACGAATTTAAAACTAAAACTAGCGTTATAAAAGAGTTCTGCAAAGTAATCCCTTCATCAGATAAGATCGATGATCTGATATATTTCAAAGCTTGTGAAGTTGTGTCTATGAGACCAGCTGTTTGGGGGTTTTCCCCTTTGTGATGTTGAGCTAAGATCTGTTGTTCTAGACAAAACTCAAATAAAGTCAAATAGAGGAAAGAGCGAGTCTGGTAATATAAGATCGAATATGATTGCGGTTGCGATACATACAATGCGAAGGGAGAATATATATCCCTCAATAACTTAACTAAAATCTCAATCATGATAGATGCCATATTACCCCAAATACTCTGGAAATCATTTGTGGCCACTATTATATCCAGGACCCTGAATCTTTTGGGAGAACATTGTAGTTATTAACAGGCTAATAAAAAATTTCAGAGCTAGAGTCTGACATTGTAAAAAAGCTGAAAGCACAGCAGATATATAGTATATGATATATATACTCTTCGACTAATAAATTTTACAAGGCTCAACAAACAAAGTAGAATAGAAACCCATAAAAATGTGATATTACAGAGACAGGCAAGTCAAAGATTCTTGTAAATTCTTCGTACTCACGAAGATGTTCAAGGCTTTCAAGCTGGATCTCTCTCTCTTTCTCTCTTTCGTCTCGATTTTCTTCGATTTTCATAATGATATCCCTAGCGGTAATCTAGCTACCTGCCTACCACTTGACATTGAGACTGTATCTACTATCTCCAAGCTTAGGGAATTGATAGTTGATGAAACGTCCCGGAAACACTTGGTTGGCATTATGAATATATACATATAGTACTCGAGTATATGTATAAGAATCTGAAAATATTCTAGCAAAAATGTACACGAAGGAGGAGAGCAGTCGAGAGAAGAAGAAAACAATAGCAAAGGAAGGAAGGCTTGTAAATGGCATCTAATTTTTGAACTTCAACAGGCTACCTAATCAGTACCAGGTAAGCGATTGAGAAATAATGTGTATGATATGATGAAAATGGAAAAGAATCATGAATATTCTATTGTGTAGGTAGTAGTACTGATGATGGATGTTAGATGTTGTGTTGTGTTGTATTGAGCATTCTATCTACGAGTAGTCTGTGTAGTGTTAGGTTGTTAGGTTGTTAGATACCTGTTATATATTCATCCACCCAAAAAATTATATATCCTCTCGCTCCCTCCCCACTAAAAGAATCACCCAACCACCTCCATCTACCTTCCATCCTATCTATCCATGTACCAAAATCCTCAAATCCTCAAAATCATCAAATCATCCAAACACCAAAAACATCAAAAGAAAAAGCAAAATTTTTTAATTCCGGTACGGGGAATTGAACCCCGGTCCCCCGCGATAATCATTTTCTGAATGAGAGGCGGAAATGCTAGCCACTACACCATGCCGGATATCTTGTTGTATTTATTGAATTACGTCACATTTCTTAGATATATATTGCAGAGTTGAGAAGAAGACAAGAGGAAAGAAAAGAGGTGGGGTGTGCAGAGATTTCGATTTAAGCGAATGATGTGGATGAAAATGAGTGGGGTGGGCAAACGGGGTGGGTTGTTTGAGATGGTGGGGGTTCTATACCATACCTAGCTTTCACCCATCAATCTACATCTCGCTTCAAATCTCAGAAACAAAGATCACTATAAAACGACGACATCACACAATACGATATGATATAATTGCTTAATACCAAAGACTACCTATATGACCCAAGCGTACACAAGAGTGCACTACAAAGCATAAAACCCAATTAAAAAAAAACCACAAACGCCTACAGTAACCACCGGTCAACCCGTTCATTCACCCATTGCTTACCCTAGCCTAACTCAAACACTGGCTCATTCGCTCGCCTCGAAAATGCATATCATCTGATTTCTCCTCTTCTCCTCTTTCCCTCCACTGCCCATCCATCCCTTCCCTTTTCATCCCATCATTCCCAAAGTCCCATGACCATGTAACAAAAAACAAGACCAAATTCTCGTTGCTATCGAAGAAACAAACCACTCCACCCCACATGCATCTTATAGCCTTGCCTGCCTCACCGCTCAAACTCCACCACTTTCTGCGTTGCTGAACTAGAACTTCTTTCCCTCCTCGAATCCCCGGAAACACCTGGCATCAGACTACCATTCTTGCTCGGAAGTTCCACACCTTCAATCTTCTCAATACCACTCCTGATGCTACCCGCCTCTGCATCCGCTCCTTCCAATAAATCTCGATCCTCACTCCTGACACTCCTTCTCTCCGCATCCCCACCATAACCACCTGAAACTCGTACTCCATCATCCTCTTCCTCTTCGTCCTCATCCTGTACACCAGGTCTATGCACCGCATTCCTCTCCATTTCCTTCTGCGCCTCATCCATTCTCCTACGAACTTCGGCAGCCACTCTCATTCCATCCGTTACAATATTATCCAACACGCCCCTCAATCCCTTTCCAGGTGGTACCACCCCGGCAGAACTAGGACCACTCACAACATTTGCTGCAGCAGTCACGGTTGATTTGCCGAATCCCATACTGGTGAAGGTAGTCAAGGAAGAGGAAGAATTTGTAGCGTTTGAATTTAAGACCATCTTGTCTGAGATGCGGAAAGAAGCTGGGAATGAAGATTCGAAGAATTGTTCTAGGAGTTCGTCTGCGAGGACGACCATACGGAAAGTAGGGAGTGTTATGTGGAGGGGTTTGGAGGGATCAAGGGCGGCGTTGGCACGTTCTGATTGTGCCTTGGAGACGCTGCGAGAGGGAATAGTGAGGTTGCTGGGTTTGTTGGATGGTGGGGGAATGATTGGGAGACCAGTTTCGTTTTTGTTTTTGAATTTCTTTGTGTCGGTGCCAAGATCTAAGAGATCTTCTTCCTCTTCTTCGTCGTCGTCATCATCCGAATCACCTACAGCAAATGTGTTGGGGTCAACAAGGCCATCTGTATCATTTAAGGCATCTTCTGCGTTCCCCTCCATATTTTCCACGCTTTCATCCTTTTCCTCTTCGTCCTCGACATTTTGTGGGTGATCTGGATCCGCATACTCGAAACATCGCCTAATAAAAGCGCTCACGCTATTCAAAAATCGTTCTTGTGTCGTTGTATGCGGACTACTGAACTGTGCAGGATTACCGGCCTCATATTCGCTCAGCCCAACCACAGATGGCGAAGGTGTTAAAGATCCTTCCAGACCTCTTCGAGAAAGAAACAACAAAGCTTCTGATATACGTAGGATACCCTCCCTATCCACCTTTCCATCTCCATCATCATCATACAGCTCGAAGAAGTACGTGATGCTTCCCATAATATCAACCTTGCCCTTGATGTGGGCTAATCCTGTCACGACATTCTGTAGAGTCAAAGCGGAATTCATATCCACATCCCACCTTCGGAATAGCCGTTGCATAAATTCGTGATCAGCCGGTTCGGGGTTCCCAAAGCCCCATGGGGAAAGTGAAACATCTCTACGACGCAACGAACTGCCAAAGTAGGAATGTTTCTCCTTCTCGGGCTCCTTTTCTAGGGGCGACGGTGAATCTTTGACGGCCCATCTAGTTACTCCAGCAAGAAATTCTCGGAAGCAATCATAGTCCATTAGGGTAGGACTCGGACCGAGCCCCACTCTGCCTTTCTCGATATTTTGATTCTCTCCCAAACCAGCCATAACGCTGGCTCTGCTGGCCTTTGCTCTTCGATCCTTTTCTTCTTGTATCATCTGACTTCTCTGCTGTCTCTCGTAAAGCACACCATAAAACCTATCATACAAAGCACCCAGTTCGTCAACGCTCAACTTCTTGCTATCCGGGCCTAGATTTCGTATCGAAGTTCGTTTCGCAAAACTTTCAATACTGTTCAGAACAGCGTCTTTATGATTCATGCGTTGCTCTGCAATGGTGTTTTGTGTGATTCCGGAAAATTCTTTGAAAGCAACAACCATCAATTCTTGGAATCGTGTGACTGCTCGTAATTTTGCGTTCTCTGATTTTGGATGTGCAGATTCGTCGAGTTTGGAGAAATAACCTTTCAGAACAGAAATAAAGGCTCCGTCATCAGAGGCGTCTAATAGTTCTTCTCCGTTTATGCGTAGTATAGCCAGGCCAACCTGAAAGAGGACCTTAGGACCTTCTAAAAAGAAAACATCTAAAACACGGAATGCAAACACGAGAGGCATGGAGTTAATATACAATGATAAAAACCAGGGGAGGGAAACGACGGAAAGTTGAACGTCCGATTTGACCAAATGATCCCATAATATTGGCATAGTCTTTTCTACTAAAGACTCAAATACGCGCTGGTCTAGCAGAGTGCCATACATCGTTTGCGAGTAGTATCCGGGAAGTAATCTGTCGCAAATCGCGGATAGCAAGAAGTAAGCTTGAGCTTCAGACATGTAAATAAGGAGTGCCGCGACAACTATATTCATAGCCTGACAATATCCGACTTCTTCATTGGTCCAACTATATGCTGTAAGAACTCGCCTCAATCGGTCGATCCCTTCCACGCTCTGAAACCCAGGATATTCCGGTAGACTTCGATTGAGATCCTTCTCAATTTCATCAATCGCAAGAGAATCTCGTCCTTCAAATTTCGCTAGGGTGTCTGTGTATAGTGCTGGGTTTTCCAAGCGCAGATATAACGATCCAGAGGTTTGCTCCCAGATTTCCCCTCGCAGTCGATTAGGTAAACCGACTCGAATCAGCTTATGAAACGTTGGTTGGCGTATCAATGTAACATTCCTCCCATTATCTCGAAGATACTCCCCCCAAAGTCTCATCTTGCTTTTGTCTCGTAGTTTCCGAAGATCACCGGGATACCTAAACAACATTCCAAGCCCTGCATCGGGAATTTCTCCTGTTTTATCACCTTGCAGCAGATACTCTGAATAACACTCTGCCACAACACGTTTCATCTTCGCGACATCTCCCACTCCCGATTTCAACCCTTTCTTTAAGCCATCACAGAACCTTTCGCAAGCTTGGCGCGTTCCGGCGAGATTGATCGTAATCTTTTGTTGATATACGGGCTGTTTCGAGCCATCTTTTGCCGGTGCATTTGTAATTCCATTCCAGGTTGTGATAGCCAAGGCAAACTTTGGTCAACGTCAGCAAGTATTTTGTGCGAAAAGAAAGGTCACATACCTGGTATGATTGACTATGAAGTCGCTCTACTCGTCTTATGGCACATAAGGGCAAAGTAAAGCCATTTCCTCCAGGTCCGGCTCCATGTGTTTGTCCATTGAATCCAGAAGATGTGCCCGTACTTGCAGTTTGGAGGAAGCTTGTAGGCTGTGTTGAGAAGCACAAGTATGCTTCACTCAAGTGCAACTTTCCAGCATAATGAAAGCCTCTATCCCTATCCCTATCCTTCTCTCCTTGTGTAGTATTCGGTGAGTATTGGTTCGGTGAGGCTATGGTAAGTTCGGCTGTGATTTCTTGTAGAGGGGTCTGGGAATCTGGTAATCGGAATTGATTGCGGAAGAGGGTGGATTTGGCAGGGTTGCGATCAGAAGCAGAAATGTTGAGGGCTTGAGTTGGGTCAATGAATGATTGGGCCTTTTGCACAAAGCTTGAGAAATTGAACATATTTCATGATATCTGCTGGTAACACAGCTTTCTTCGTAGAAGTTTTGTTCTTTGAAATCCAGTTGAGTTGAGGGACATCAAGTCTCAACTTCCGATGTCATCAACCTCGGCTTATGTAATATGATTAACCCAATAGTAATACACCGAATGGACCCCTTAAATACTATGAGTGTTTTAGATTTGACAGCAGCATGATATTTATGTGTAATACAATAAATTCACAAATCCAAATGCTGGAATCAAAAATATGTATTCAACTCATTCATATTATGACTTTGACATGTTGTAAATGTTCATTGTACTGTATGTGCATGTCTAGATGCATCAACTTGGAGACCTTGAATTTCGGACTTGACTAATAAGACATCGAGATATATTGATTGGGTGGATTGATTCAGGGATTACTCTTGAATGTTCACTTGGTCTTGGACAATAAAGGGTGCATTTCATGATTGTCATAATATAAGTACATGAGTAATAAGGTAGTTTTCCCTCGAAGCAAGATCATCAAATAATCTCTATCATTCTCCAACCAAACTGTCACCATAATTATCAGTTGTCCCAACATCTGATTCAAAACTAGTCAAATTTCCATCCAACTACCAACTACCAACTGCCCTGTTGGAATATAATCATTGGATGGCATCATCAGATTCCAGAAGCTCCCTTAAAACTGAGCCTCTGCAGTAGTAAAAGCAGTATCAATCTTGCTCACAGCCACAACAAAGTCAGACTTTACATCTGACGAAGAAATGGCATTGACAGCCTTTCCAAAAGTATCAGTGTCCTTTTTCAGAGCCGCTAGATCTCCCGCAACGGTTGACTTGAGTCCTTCGGAATCGAACGTTGACATCTTTCCTACGAGTGCATCGAGTGCGGTTTGAATATCGGGGATCAATTTGTTAACTGCTGCGAGGATGTTACTTGAGTCGTCGGATGAAAGCTGAGATGTGTTGCTGGCGTCTGTGGCGGCGTTCTTGATAGCTAAGGTGGAGAGTTAGTACGGTTGGCGTCGTGATGGCTTGGAATAAAACTCACAAGTGTCCAGGGTTGATTCTGCGCTATTGACTGCAAGTAGTTGGAAGAATCCACCATTGTAATTGTCCACAGCAGTTGTGAGAGCTTTAAGGTTGGTATCGACGGTGGCTATATCAGCGAGAATGGTTTCCGGTGTTCGCTTGGAAATAACGGCGGCAGAAACTGCGGAGATGAAGAGGATAATGTTTTTGATGGCCACCATTTTGTCGGTTTGGAATAGACGATAAAAAAAGGATTGGTGAGAGAGATTTTTATATGCTGAGGCTAGGAAGTTGGTAGACAAAGGTTGGAGATATCTATCAACGAGTGTCCTGAGTTATTTATACATATAGGAGATGTATTGATGTCACTCATTTGAACAGTGGTACAATTCTTTCCGGCAAATACTTCCGTCATGCAGTTGCAATAACTCAAAATATCTTGATCACACCCACTCCCCCGCAATTGCGCTTTAGAGGGCGTAAACAAACGCTTGCAAAGGCACACACATCCTCGGTCGTACTACTCCAGCTCACCACCCTAAACACATCCCCACTTCCGAAAGTAACGTTATGGATGTCGTACCGTTACTTTTCATCATCAGGAGACGATCATCTCGGTCCAGCCATCATAGATCTAGGTCGAACCGGTACTGGAACGAGCTGACAACCGTAAGGCTAATGACAGATGTGCCATACAATCCGGGGTAACCTTCCAATTGTATCATCTTAGTGGGCTCACATAACTCAGCTATTCGGGAGACAGCGACTTCGGACATATCCGGAGTTCTTCACTGGCTTTGGGGGAAAGTGCAACAGGTACTAAACGCAAACACCGTTTATCAAGAACCACACAGCATTTGAAACTTTTCAATAGCTCAATCCGGACTGTCGTGCTTGATATGTACTGACATACTGTAATCTCCAACAACGAATGGCTTATACATAGCAGATTGAGGATGTACTGTAATCGAACTTAAAAAGGAATCGACTGCCAAGGACAACCAGTGCAGATCTCAAACTAAAGATCCTGTTCTAGTGGCTTCTCTCAAAGGAGATATGACGAAAGAACCCTTGACTGCCCTTGAAGTAGTGGTACTAGGTGGTCCAGACCACCCAAGGGTTTTATTGGCAAGAGAGGAAAATCCCCGAACAGAAGCACGAGAAGAACTTGAGGGGACCGATAATAATTCCCCAGAGGAAACCAGAATTTCGTGATTTCGATGCAACATAAACCTAGATGAGGGGTACAGGGGGCGGGCCGAAGATATGCCTGTGGGCCAGATTGCTCATTCTGCCACTCTTCTCCGCCTTGAACTACAAACACATTAAAGCATCTATTTCGTCATTTTTAGGTTTAACACCGGCTTCTAGATCACTAACATTATCATTTCTGCCATTTGTTAACCATGGTATTGTTATCAACAAGGCACCCTCTAGACGCCCACCACTCTCCAAGTTTGATTACGTCGAAGTTGAGTTGCTCCATTCCACATAATTGGAAGTTGCTGAAGCCGGAGAAGCATTTTCTCTTATGCGATTTCAAGAGACATGATATGAATTGAATTTTGCGACGAGTCTGGTGCTTGAGACTACTTGTGGCAGAGACGACTGTCGTTTGATTGCAGAAAACTCCCTGCGCGCAGCCTATTTAAAATTAAATAATAATAATAATAATCGTTAGCGCATAGCCATTTAGTTGGACTAGAAATCCAAACTTCGTTCAGTCTTCCTGTCAAGTTGTCTAGAAAGATGGGCCATTTCTCGCTACGCCAAAACAAATAGCCGAGTTCCGAGTGAAGAAGAGAGGAAGGCATTACTAAACCATGCTACTGCCGCCATTGGCCAGAGTGCAAAGTCGCAAGCTCTATATCTTACAACATCTTAGGAAATCTTGACTGAAATCGCTGTTGTATTGTCACCGTGGATATGGCTGTGAATGTCTCGTTAGTACCATTATGCGCGTCGCGAATCGCGCTCAAATTTCGTTCCTAACGACAGCTCATCACCTCAACATCGATATATGCAGCAGATTCAGACAACTTCACATACAACACCACTAGAAGAATCTTCAAATGCATGAGGCGGCAGCCTTAATACTTCTAGGCGCAATACCAGATCTCAGTTATTCTGATGTCGTGATCGAGTGAGACAACTCAGTCGTTACATGAAAATTCCATTTCACTTACTCCCTGTGATTCTTGCTACACTTTCAGGACTCCTTATTCGAGTGAAGAACTTCCCTGTTATCAAAAGATGATGTTTGAGTGCTATATGTAACTGCTCTCTATTTCCAAAAGGTATGTTCTCTTCAGTTTCATCATTAATCGCAGTGGAACTTCTCTAACATTCACAGCTATAATGAAAGTTTCTAAAATACTCGAGTAGACTAGAATTTTACTTAGTATCTATATTCCGCTACAAAGTCCAAGCAGCTGTACCGTTCTTCAAACTAGTTTAAAATCCCTAGATTAAACAGCCATGACGAAGAGTAAATCTGCCCCTGTCTCTAGATTTGATCTTTCTCAAAATCTGAGAGAATTACTTTCAATCTTTAGGTGACTCTTCTTCACGTCCTTGAGTTACTTTCCAAGCTCGTTTTTTTCTTCTGCTTCTATTTCGTTACCAAGAAAATACGCTGGTGCATCCACCTGAGCTGGGTAATATGATCCTCTATGTTTTTGTCTCTGAAATCAATCGTACAGGTTCAGCTACCAGAGTTGGTTCACCACCCTGTTGGGAGCATGCGGATTGCATTGATTACACATCTTTAAAAAATCAATAGTAACCCTATCATTGGAGATATCACTCTTGAGGAAGGTATCTTGTACAAGAAATCAATATTTTGTGTCCATTTTCAATTCTTCGCCTTGTGCTCTTCTTCTTGCACTTAATTTTTCAAAAAGTCGCAACCCTTTTCTTTGTTTTACATCCTTAACCCATCCTTTCTTGCTCATGAAGATTTCTGGCGGTGGCGCTGGGCCACCCTTATGTATTATGGTACAATCTTCTGGTTTGGCTTTCTCATGGACCGGCATAACATACTGACATTTCGTAAAAGACTTACGTCCAAAAGTTTTGTTCCTTACCGGCATGGTAAGAACTTCCCAGCAATGCCACAATACCCTTTGTCGCCTTCTCGGCGTGGTATTGAGGAATTCGCCTACGTTCTGAGTTAGTTCTTCAGTCATTTGCATTGAGAATTTGATCATCCTTACGAAAATAAGTGTTGAATAACGTGAAAGTCAGCAATGTTTCATGGTGTGTATGATGCACAAGATAATGGCGACGATCCAGTGATTGACCCAAAGATACGGTTGGAAATACATTAATGCAATCAAGAATCCACCAAATATCTGGATAGTGTACCAAAAGTCCAAGCAAAACAGAACCAATGCCAATATCCGAAAGAAGAACGAGATGTGCTTCCTAGGGGCGGAATAGTGTTTCTTCCTGGCGAGGAGTGGCTGTTAACTAGAAGTATTCTGGATTGAGGCTGATTATGTGCACCTTGGGATGCAGTGATGTTGGCTATGAGATACCATAGAAAATTGAAAAGTTGTTGCATTACTATGCATAGCAATGTGTGAATAGGGGAACCCTCGGTAAACTCTCCACTGTCCAGGTCGATCAATGCCAACGGACAGAGCATCATTCAGAACTACAGCAATTTGCAGGAGGTTTTCTTTTGACTTGAGGCGGAATTCAATAAACACTGAAAAGCGATTTTATTTGTGGTTCTCGCAATCTTTTGTTGTCAGATTAAATCCTTTTTTTTTTCAATGACGACGATGGCCTTCTCAATCTTCGAGTCGATTTTCTTGCTCGAAGTTGATTTCAAGCAAATATCAACGTTTCCATGGCAAAGTTTTCTTGTTCTTATCGGTTGTGTTATTTCAGGATTAAGAATATTACGATGACTGAATAATGAGAGGTTAGAGTGCTCATTTGCTATTAGAATATTGTTGTCTGGACTTGTCGATTATTCTTAATCGCAAAGTTCTCAATCAAGGCTTCGCTGATCCAAGCGTGCGCTCATTGGAACTAACCTTTCTAGATCATATCGACATGCTTATACAATATCTCAAGGGCTCTGCGCCCAATCATATGGCGATGGCTGGTCAGCTCCTATCAATATGACTGAGTGCTGTAGATATTTCGGATATGATGTGGTAGGCAAGACTGGGTTTGGGCAATCTATCGAACTTTCAACAAGCTCAAAAGACTAAGGCACTCGAACGCACTAGTCTGAACGCCGGTGTTTAAGTTCAGTATCCGTATTTGGCCAAGCTGAAGCTCGAGGCAGTTTTAGCACGTTGGACAGCTAAGATTCGTGAGGAATACTTGTCACTCTTGACTGGGCTGGTTCGAGTCAGATCAGCTTCAGGAAAAGGTTCTCATCAGGATCTATTCTTTTTCCTTGTTGATTCCAAGAATCCGGATACTGGAAAGGTCTAAGAATGAAATGTGGGCTAATAGTAGGTTTCTTTTCAGAGCAGATTAGTTTCAATTTTGATTTACTCTCTTCAAAACTTCGGCTTAAAATAAACAAGATTGAGGCCGATACACCATCCATTGCTCCGACAACAGTGTTATCTTATCTTTCCCAAAACAAAGAAAGCCAAGTAGTACAAGGTCTGGCGGAGGAACAACGAGGACTACAACGCATTAAATGCCACCGACCCTCGCAAGCATATGATTCTGCGAAAGCCCTTGAACAGCGCCTTCTCGGAAAGATTCTTGCGTTCGTCAGAGCCCTTCATTGTAGAGAATATCAACCGATGGATTGATCTCATGCTAGATGGCGAAAATAACAAAGGCACAACTAAGTGGGCGGCGGCAGGTATGCCGACTACCTTGTCTTTGATATATTAGGCGAATTGTGTTTTGAAAAGTCTTTCGAGACGATACAGTGTAGAACCCAAAGACAATCCACTTCGTCAAACTCCTCATATTATTGGCGAATGTTTACGGTCCATGTATCCGGTAAGCAGAAACAGAAAAATAATTGTCCTTAGATAAAAACCCCTCTATCCTCTACATTCTCTAGATTTCAAATTCGCCCTTTCTACAGTAGACACATTTGTCTGGCTCAAGCCTCGTGGCATTGACAAGTTACTCACCATACCCACTCCCAAGCCTATCATCAATTTCTATAAATTTCTCGAAACATATGTAGAAGAGTTTGAGGAGCAAAAACAAAATTTAGAAAATAACAATTCCAAGGATGAACGCCAAAGTATGTTACACTATTTGTTGCGAGCCAAAAACTCCGAGACTGGCGCTTCCGCCTTTAATCATACCGAGCTCGTAACTACAGCCAATCTTCTGGTAGTAACAGTGGGCTCAGATACGACTGTCACTGCTCTTCGCAGAGCCTCTTTTACCTGACATGAAACGCCCACACGTCTACGAAAGAACTTGTCAAAGAGATACGAGACACTTTTACCTCCGTCGAGGATCTCCACTCCGGATCGAATCTCTTTCTAACGGCCAGTATCTACAGGCCTCTTGTCTTGAGGCTATGCGAATGTCACTACTAGTAAGTAGACCATCAGAGCCTTTGCTCCAGAATCCAAATGTTTCACGACGATCATGAAATTGACGGTCATTGGTATCCCGCAAACACTCTGATCGTTATACTAAGCTATTCATTACACTACCATCAGGAGACATTCGAAGATCCATTCATCTTTCGACCTAAACCCTGAGCGCTAGATACAAAATGAAAAACAAGGCATTCATTTCTGCCGAATATATAGCTAGCTGCCCTTTCAAAATATAAGAATCATCTCTAATCTACGAGTATTTCGTTTAGATAAATACTAATCTATTAAACTAAAAACGATATCTAAAGATTTTATTTAAAAGATATCTACTAATTACTGAACAATAATATCTTTAAAAACTTTATTCGCAAATTTTTAACTTAACTTGAATTTATTTACTTTTTATTCAAAGACTCGACTCGAGAACTTGAAGTTGAAAAATCAATAATTATAATCAAAGATAAAATATATTTTCAGCATTCTTAACATTAGATATAATATTCATATAATAGAATCTAGCTTTAGATAAACAGTAGTCGAACTTGTAAACGAGTAGAAAATAATAATTAAAGTATATACTAGCTCCAAGTACTTAAACATATCGAATATGTGCCTGCTCACGTGATTCAGTAAGTTACTAGTAGGCCTTTCCTTTCCTCTCCTCTCCTCTCCTCTCTTCTTTTCTCTTCTTTTCTCTTCTCTTCCTAGTAATGATTGATATCTTATATACCAATAAACACTATCTGATTTAGCTAAACTTGAACAAGTGGTTAACATATACATAGATAGATAGTATTATACTTTTGTTGGGGTTCATTCACCCCAGCCAGCCACCAGATAAGGCAAGGTAAGGTAATAAATATTAGGCAGAAATCTATATATAATTAGACCAGCCAGTGGCTAGAGTTTAAGTAGCAAACTATCACTTTTCTTTCTCCATGAAATACAATTTCAATTCCAATTTACCAAAAACTCTCTTCTCTTCTAAATCCTTTTATACGCGATGACTCTTCGCGATATTCCATGCCTTACGAACCCTACTCATTCATTCCATATCCACAACTTCCAGCCCTCGTCATCAGCTCCTCCCCTTCCACTCCACATCCCCACCTGCCTCAGCACACCCCCTCACCCCCTGCATCCACCAAACCCAGACCTCCCACTTCGAATCAACATCGAAGGACCAATACTAGCTCTCCAACGGCTCCTTCCAGAGGTACCATGGCAGGTCCCCCCTGCCCGGCACAACGTTTCTGGATTTCCCATGCCTGGCGGCCCTGCACTAGCGGCACTTGCATTTCGCGAGATTTATGGCCGTGATCCACGGGCTGATGTTGCTGGGGATGGGGATAGGGATATGGTATTGCGGGATGAATCTAAAGCGCCAATCATCGAAGCGCGACCTATTGCGTAAGTAAAGTACACCACTTATCTGTATATATAATATTTTTCTTCCCGAGGCTATGCTATGTATGCTATGCTATGCTGATATTTCTCACAATGACTTTAGCATGATAGACTACTACGGAGTCACATTTGACCACCTCGTCCCACCCGAAGACCCCGATCCCGAAGTCTTACAAATTAATATTGTGGAGATCGAAGATGATGGGGGCGTATATGCGAATCGATATAATCCGTTTGATATTGATCCTGCAGAATATGTGGGGAAAAAGGTTTTGGCAGTGCCGAGGTGCTGTCAGAATAGGAAGGGGACGACGGATCGATTAAGGGTTAATATTGCGGTGAATCGGAGGGATGGGACGATTGATGATGAGTTTCTTGCGAGATATATTAAGAAGAGTGGGGATGTGGCCTAAGTGGGTGAGAAGCGGTATAGCTGGATATGGGGGGGATGAAGATTTGGTGTTGGAATGAGACGGATGGAGTTTTGGGATTAAGAGCGAATTGCTGTTCGTTTTCTTTTGGCTCATATGTATTACGCAATGAAAACAAATATAGAGTTGAGACCGACGATATCTGGGATCAAAGATAAAAATACAAGAAACAATCAGAAAACGAGAAAATCATCATTTTCCCACCACATATCGTAACTTGCATTTTCGGCTCCCTTTCATGCTTTCTTCCGTTTCGCTTGTGCCTCTGTATGATTCAAATCTCTCAAGACTACATTCTTTCCTATCTATGTGGTACCCCTCTCAAGACTTCCGAGCGACCGTTCCGGGAGCTATGAGGTGAAGTAACTAAGAATTGGTGATGCATTCGTGATGCACGCGTATATGTGATCAGGAGAATGTTCATTCACCAATCTATCGAATAATTTTGCCTCAAAGGCACTCGGTCTCGATAGTGATCGACATACCTTAACACCTGGAGCCAATAGTCTCTAGACCGGACCAGCACCGAGTTAGTGGCAATGGAATTTTATATCATGAAGTATATATAGAGAAAGCAGGCGAAATTTCCTCTCTGCAGTAGTGCAGCCTATTAAATCATTCAGCCCAACTCGGCCTCGCGATCTCTGAATCAGAGTGAATAGATATCTTCGCAAATATTGGCTTTTGCACTATCTAGAGGCCAGACCGAGTTCATTGCATATAAAGAATAATGTATATCATCACATTTCTATTAAAAAATTTAAAAAACTTTTCAGATCCTCTATTGCAATATCTCTATCTAATCATTCAGTCTAATTCAGCTCGATTTCTATAAATCAAAACAAATAAATATTCTCTCAGATATTGGCTTTTGCCATACCTAGAGGCCAGACCGAATTCATCACATGTGAAAAGTGGTGCACATCATCATTGTATTATTTTTAGAAAATCTGGAAAACTTTTCAGATCTCCCATTGCAGCATCCCCATCTAATCATTCAGCCCAACTCGGCCTCGATGTCTGTGAATCAGAATAAACAAATGTCTTCTCACAGATTGGCTTTTGCGGTACCTAGAGGCCAGATTGAGTTTATAATGTTTATCGCATATGAAAAGTGATATGCATATAAAATCTTTTTTGGAAAATCTAAAAAACTTTTCAGATCTCCCATTACAGTATCCCCATCCAAAACATATGTTCAGCCTTCCTGTAGAGTTCCAAGTGCAACTAGTTTAGGATATGTATGTATGTATGTATGTATATTTCATATTAAAAGCTTTCCGATAAAGTAAAATAAAAACCGAATGCGACCATGAATGCAACAGTACATATAGCAACTATACCATAAAGCCTAATTGACAAGCAGACATGCAGCCCAAAACGTGGAGACGGAACGGAACGATGCAGTCGGTACAGTATAAACAGAAATCATGCGTGCAGATGCGGAAAATAAATCGAACCAATAATAATCATGGGAAAAGTCTAGACGGGAGGCTGCATATCTGACGTATGTCGTTTGTCAGATAAGTAATGTACAGAGTATTGTGGTGATGCGACGCCCGGCATCTAATACACGCCGAGTATATTTAGGCCATTGATATAATCGCGAGGATAGAATCTTATTTCTATATGGTATGGGTATGGGTTGAGGCTTTGACTAGCGATATTCCTATACATAATACACCGAGTTCATTTGGACAGTTTCGGATTTGAAGGCAAGAAGGATAGGCGATTAGAAAAATCTTCTGATAATCAAGATTGGGCTTGAGTTGGTGAATTTAGATCGTGAGGCTGAATAGACATGAGTGATATTCGTAAGAGATGGATCGAAAGAGGTGATGAATCCGAACAATGTTGGATATGTGCATAAGCGAGCCATATCTCCCAAAGGAGGTTTTCCTCTCCAGTCGGGCATTTTTCCATTCGCTTGCACAAATCTCGATTGATTTATGTACGTATGTAATGCAAATCATAAGATAGTATTGTTCGAGACCGAATATAGTACTGTAGTGCTGCTTTTTATGTTTTCGCCGCAGGTAGAAACTACCGGTACTGCGCATTTAGATCACGCGCCTTCACTAGCGGGATGCATGTAACTCAGCCTTCGACGACATTATTGAAGAAATGCTAAGCAAATCAGTTCTTGGACAAAATCGGGCTTTAACGGCCCGGGACCCACTTGGATATAATTCTGATAAGAGTCCGGTGGGTTCAGGGAAAGTTGGCCTTGATGCCGATTGATGCGGCTTGGAAATCGGGAGGGTTCTGTTTGGATTTGAAATATATACAGTACCGGTAGATGCCCAGTTATAGCCTCGGTTACTAGATCGTTCCTGTGTTACCTAGATATACAGTACCAGTACTTGTAATATAACTCGAGTAGATAATAGATCCTAGGTACCTTCAACATCCAAGTTTCATCCAACAATCGAAATCATTTTCGTATTTCGGGTTTCAGGTACAGACAGACAGTACTTCTCCGTGAATACGGAGTATAATCCTTTCCTGCCCAAAGAAATTTAATATTAGAATTGGGCATTACTGTATGTATTGGAAATCTCACAGATGAAGAGCATTTCCGAAAACTATAGCGATCGTCTTGGGATAATCCTTGTATCACTTGTTGGGATCTGGGGGGCAATAGAATTCATGGAAGCTGGGCGAGCAAGAGAGTAGAATAGATGGGCCGAAGATTGATTGTTATGTATAATGTACAGGTACTGACTACAGGCATTGGCTGGTAAAAACTCGAGAATCTAGACTCTAGTGGTTAGAACGGAACGAATTGGCCGTTAAACGTTGAAATTTTGAACGTTGAGAATGGATCGTTTTCTAACTTCTGTGTATAGTATAGAGTTCTGGGATCTCCCTTGGGGGCTTGGGTATTGAAGGCTTTTTTAAGCTTGTACTTTTAACTGTATTGCTTTTGATATAAGGCATGGGGGTATATAAGCCATGTTTAATGAATTGATAAAATGATGTCATGTGTACCGTTTTTATGGTGAACGAAAGAAAAGGGTAAAGGTAGATAGATGCAAAACAAGACAAGTCCACATACACCTGGGTCATAGGCGAAGTCTTTCGATTAGTCTCACTGCTAAAAACGAAAGCCGTCCTAGTTTCCCCCTTCCTCACCCACACTATCAAAAAAGTCATTGGACAACCATCAACATCAGAAAAAGAAGAGAACCATATAAAAAACAGTTCCTGCAGTGTATACAGTACTCGGTGAAGAACTACAATAGTAATGTAACTGGGGGCGAAAAGGCTTCGAAATTTAAAGATCGTTCGATTGAATTCTTCGGGGAATTCCTAGATGTATTATTGTACTGGAACAATAGTGCCGTTACTGTACCCAGTACATGTTACCGGTATACTTCCGTAGTTCGTAAGGTATCAATCAGATAGTGGGGGGTTTCTGCAGCCCAAGGAACTGAGCCCTGATATGGGAGAACCAAGCTTTTTGAGGCTTGCTTGATGATGAATATAGAGAGGTTAGAGTTTTGGACGGTAGTAAAGTGTATATAGTAGCGAGGAAAAGGGGGGGCCCTTGTGGAAGAAAATAATAGAGAATATCTGTAAACAGATACTATGAAGGAAGTCAGCTAGAAAACGAAACAGCTCTTATTAGTGAATGAAACAAATGACTCTTTTGATAATGAATTATAATTCAATTGTAATTCAATTATCATTCTATATGATCAATCATTCACTCTTTTGTATTTATTTGTCTTACCAATGATCTTACCAACTCTAGTAGGTAAATACCCAGGTAGGTAGGTATATTCCATCAAAACGTCATGATCAAGGGTAATAAGGTAAAAGGTGCAATGAATCTCAATCTCAATCTCTATCATCTGTATAATAACACTATTCATCCCTCAATATCGATAAACAGAAGGACTACGGTACTACTCGAGTAAGCAATAGGAAGTAATAAGGCGAAAGGCAAACAAGTCACACTCTTGAAAACTCATCATTTTATTTTAAACCTCTTCGCCTTTACTTTCCCTTATCAATAATACTCGAGCACTCAAGTTATATAATAAATACCCTTACTCTTTTTTTTTTTTTAAAAAACTCCTTGTCGTCCTCCTTGTTTCTTCTCTTCTTCATCCTTCATTAAGCGACCTCGACTTCTCTAATCGTACAAGTCTCAGCCGGCGGGGTTTATTCTTCCAAAACCATAATATACCAATACCACACAACAGAAGCGCCACATTCTCACCCCTCGACTCATTCCTACAAATCGATTACATCTATTTACATTAATTACCTACCTCAATACCGGTATACCACTCATTATCCATCGCAAACAAATCTGCAGAACATAATTCCATTGTTGCTGCAAGTCAGAAATCCATCCTGCAGCTATCCGTCCGATTATTGACCCCCTCGAGTTCGGACATTTTATTTTGCCATTTTGATGTTTGTTACCACTACTATTATTTAACTCTCATATCGTGAGAATATGAGCTGGCGGCGTCGTTCATAATATCTTGATTGCTAATTGTTACACTGGTTTGTGCTAGATTTAAAAAGTTACCAAAAAGCTGACAATATTATCGAGTCATTCCTCCCACTTTCTCTCTCTTATCGCTCGCTACATCACATCGACTTTCAAATAAAATCGAAATTCAATCACCACCCACCCACATACCACAATAAGATTCAACATGAGTGACCGATACAGCAGACATTCACGACCACGATCACCAACATACAATCCAGCACGAGCAAGTCTCCCAGTTGACTTGTCATACAATAATCATCCCTCGACATCGCACACCCACCATCATCATGTCGTACCCTTATCTCGACACGAAAATCCTCGAAGCAGCGGCACAAGCTTTAATTCTTCTAATGTTCCCATCACTACGACAACCTACAAAGTCAAACCTGACCATCGCTCTACTAGCAGGACTCGCAGCAATACGGTTGATGCTCGACCAAATGCACATACCACATTCACATCGATTCCAAAGCATCCAACGGTTGTTCATAGTTCAGGTGTGAGACCTGCCAGTCCATCCATCAAGAACCCATACCGCGCCAGTCAGGAGGAATATTACACAATCCCAGCTTCATCTCGCAATGATAGAAGTTCTCATCACCACGACAGATACAGTGCTTCTATGGACAATGCCGATATGAACAGGTTGTCTAGAGAGCCCCAGGGACATAGAGAACCGAGTCATCTTCGAATTGGTATTCCTAGTCACAGAGACGTTCCATCGTACATTGCTACCCCAACAACTGCTTCATCATACATACCCACTCCAATAACTTCATCATATGGTACCCCGGCATCTACTCCATCGTACGCTACGACAACAACTAGCACCATACCTCGTGGACCAATATACACAGCCAACTTGGTACGACATCCTGATACTGTTGCAGATGATTATGGTGATGATGGTTATGGATACACAAATCCTAAAGATTTGGTTCAATACGATTTAAACAACAGCGGGCCAAGACATACCCGTAGGGATAGTTCTGATACTAGATCATCTCGACCTACCAGCATGTCCAGCTCTGCAGGATTTGGTGAAGGTATTCAGCCAAGATCTCATGACACTCGAGAGCGTGGTCCACCGCCATCTACTCGGGGTTTTGATAGGATCCAAGCATGGGATACTAAACCAGCGCCTATCCGAATGCCCGTTCCTCATGTTTCCTCCATGGGACCAGTTCAACGTCCAGCACGCATGGATCTACCTGCAGGATATGAGAGTGATGGACCTCACCGACGAATCTCGACCCGAGGCCCGAATTCCATGTACCAGGAGAGAGATAGCAGACATCCCCAGCGAGATGAATATTATGACTCACGAGACGAAGAAATGCGAGAGCGAAAACCACATCAGAGATATGAGAGGTATGACGACCCAATTGAACAGCGTGGCTTTGGGTTACGTCTTGAAAGATCTGAAAGACAGGAGAGACCGACTAGTCGATCAGAGAGGCCAGTAAGCAGGGCGGAAAGAACAGAAAGAGCTGAGAAAATTGAAAGAGTCGAAAGATCCGATAGACGCGATAGATCTCCACGAAATGAGCGTGAAGATGATCGCCGCGAGAAGAAGTCTAGCACGCAGGAAAAGCTCGCAACAGGACTTAGCATTGCTTCTGCCGCATTTGGTATCGGAGCTATGGCAAATACCATAAAGTCTGATGACCATGATGACAGAGACGATGAAAGAAGACGTAAGGATTACGGC
Source organism: Sclerotinia borealis F-4128 (assembly GCA_000503235.1). Classification (NCBI taxonomy): domain Eukaryota; kingdom Fungi; phylum Ascomycota; class Leotiomycetes; order Helotiales; family Sclerotiniaceae; genus Sclerotinia; species Sclerotinia borealis. The sequence goes on along the minus strand of KI628602.1, from coordinate 14,764 downwards.
GATGATTTACGCAGACGAAGCGAGCGTGGTGATAAGGAGATGGGGGATATCTCGAACGAACGTCGTCACATTGATTCCCGAGATTCATCTGAATCGGACAGGCCAGGTCGTAAGGAAAGAAGGGGCAGAAATGATCACAATGAGAGAGGATCAAACGAATCGGTTGATAGAGAACCTAAAGAAAAACACCACAGAGATAGAGGTGAGGTTACACCACCGCTACCTCCTCGTCGCCGCGAAGAAGATGACGTATATCAACCCCGAAAAGAAAAAGGTCGAGAAGAAGTTTCACCAACTCCACGTGACGTTGCTAGAGATAGCAAAGATAGACGTTCTCCAGACAACGACTTTGTTGACTTAAGTGGCCGAAATCCCAGTGAGAGACTAAACACTCATGATGATCGACCTCATAGTGATGCAGCAACAATTGGTACTGTCCATGATGCTCATTCGGATACCTCTGACGAAGCAACCAACCGTCACCGCAGACCTAGACGTATCTCTGGAGCTGCAGCTGCACCATTCAATCCCCGAGATACGATGGATTTGAAAGCACTAAAAGCTGCACTTGTAGACCAAGATGCTCCTGCTGATAAAGAGCCCGTAGCAGCACCAGTTCCTAAACAATCTGCTCAAGAACCTACACTGGCACCATTCAGCAAACCACTTGGTAGAAGGTCCATCACCAAAGATATGAGTGAGGTGGCAGAATTAAGAGCCGAACTCAATCGTGAAGAACGAGGTCGCCGTGAACCACTAGCACCTACGACAACTGAAAATAGACAGTTTCGAGTTGTCTCACCACCCAGAGAACCGGTCGAAGAGAAGCCCGAAAAACCTGTCATCAAAGGTATTTTGCGTCAACCACGTGAGAAATTCCCCGAGGATCCTGCTCCAATTCGTGAGGGTGTCGCTCCATTGAAAGATGCCAAGAAAGATGGTGTACCCCCAGATGCACGTTGGACTAAGATTGCCAGAAAGCTGGTCAATCCAGCAGCATTAGAAGTTGGAAAGGAACGATTCGAAGCTAGAGATGATTTCGTGATTGTGCTTCGAGTATTGAGCCGCGAGGAGATACAAGCTTACGCCACTGCTACTCAGCAAATTCGAAGTATGTTTTTATGAATTCATTTGTTGTCTTGTTAGCTAATAAAGATTTGTAGCCTCTAGAGAAGAAGAAGATCGTGCTCGTCGTCGTGCAAGACGTGAAGCTCGCGGTGAAAGACGCAATCGTGATAGAGGTGAACATGGTCGAAGTCGCCATCATCATAGCGAGTCGGATACTTCTGAGGAACATGAAGATGATAAACCGAGAATGCTAGAAGCTGCTCCTCCTGGATCTAGCAAGCGAGCTATTTTTGGAGATGATGCTTTGATGAGTGGTGGAGTTGACTCTGGAGATTGGGATCGAGTTGAGGCTGGGAGATGAATGGATTATAAATGATTGAACGTACGAATGACCATCATTGACGATTATTGACGATCATTGCTAGCAGCTTTTTATATAGCGGTACTGAATCATTTGCGTTTTTGAACTTGAGCAATTGGGTTTTTGAATTCAGGATATAGGATTATTAGGGAATGAATAAGGATGGGAATTGGATGGGGAACTGCGTTGGGAAAGAAAAAGTGTTATGAGCTGCGGTGGGAATAACTAAATCAGCATATATTGGTAGGTGATGAGCTGCTTGTGTGTAAGAGAGATGGGATTTTGTAGTATTTAGGGGATAAAGGATACTTTTTACTGGATATGGTTATGGTTATGGACATTAATGGATAGTGGATGGACGGATCTATAGGAAAGAAAGAAAATGAGCGAGCGAGCACAGCGTAGGTGTCGTTTGGGATTGAGGAGATTGGTGGAATTGGAGAAATTGGAGAAATTGGTGGGATACTTGAGATGCTTGAGAAGAGAAGTGATATATGGTTGATGGAATGGATAATGATGGATAGGATAGGGTGGTGATAGGGTGGTGATGGATAGGATAGTCAGTTATTAGGGGAGGAGGGGGAGGAATTGATAGGATGAATGAGGTGATTTGATATGATATGATTGATATAATATACCCTTTGTTTTACTTTTACTTTTGGTTATATCAATATGAATATGAATATGAGGATATGAATATTGGATATAAATATGAAGTAGATGTGTGTTTAGAAGGCGAGGAGGGATAGAGACGGATGGAGAGGAGGGGTGGGGAGGGGTGAATAGGAGAAGTGAGGAGGGGTGAATAGGAATGGAGAGGGTTGAGGAGGGGTGGAGAGGGATGGGGAAATATTGAGAGGTGAATAGTGAAAGTTGAATGATGAAGAGTGAAGGGTGGATAGTGAGAGGTGGAGGGTAAGAGGTAGAGGGTGAATGGTAAAGAGTGAAGGGTGAAGGGTGAATGATGAGTGAATAAATGCGATAATTATAAAGTAATTACTACGAGTAATATATAGTGTTTATATTAATATATAATAGTATTACTGAGTATAGAAACCTGTATTGAAAGTTTGATATAGGATATTATATATATTGAAAGCTTTTATATCATGATTAATATCTGTATATATTATCTAGTATACTAATAGGTTAGTATAGGAATTAGGATTAACTTGAATATATGCTAGTGGAAATACTAGAAAAATACTAAAATTACTCGAGTATGATTCAAAATATAGGAATAGTTTTAAATTTCGATAAAATACTAGTATAGAGTATTTTTATATTTTATTTAATAGTAATATGGGAATGATTTGGAAATAGCTTCACTAGCAAATTTCGATAAAATACTACTAGTAGTATAGAGTATTTCTATATTTCATTTAATATATAACGGAATAGACGGCTCTCTTCCATCCACTAGCTCATATACCTTATATAGTATAATAAAACAGTTCTTTTAAATCTTTCTTTCTTAATTTAGAGCTCTAGCTTTATAATTCTAGATCTAGATATTATATAATACTTATCTTTTATTCCTTTGGGTCTAATTATTAGAATTTCCAATATCTGTATATATATAGTCCTTCTTTTAGTATTCTATATAACTCTTCATTCAAGTTTGTAGATTCTAAATACACAATCGGAGTTCTATTTATACTCTTTTGGTTATATAATAGTAATTTGGAAATAGTCTTATATTTCGATAAGTCAACTACTCTACTTTCGGACTACCCTCCCTTTCGGATCACCTTTTCATACCAAAAACAGTGATTTTCGACTTTTATAACTTTCTTAATAATCTACCCACTCACTCCACTCATTTACTAGTACTTCACTAATTCACTAATTCACCAACATCAAATTATATATTAATTAATCGAGTATATCTTCTCTAACTTCTCGTTATATTCATTCTTTTTCTCTTCTCTTCCCTCTTCGCTTCTCTTTTCGCTTCCCCCCTCGCTTCCCCCTTATCCTTCGCTTCCTTTTTCATTAGCATCTCTCCCTTTACTCCATCTAGACTCTAGACTCTAATTTCTAGTTCATCCTCGCTAACCTAAGATCACTCACTAACCCTACCCAGCCCGCTAAATCCGCTATCTCACCTTACTTCATCTCACTTTCAAGTTCATCATCTCACTTCACTATCTCACTTCATTTACTTATTCATTTAACTTATTCATTCACTCATTTATCACTTATTCAAATCACTACTTCAATTTTCTCATTTCTCTATCTCCTCCCTAGTATTCAAATATCATCATTACATCATCATCACATCATTATCATTATCATCTTTACTAAATATATATATACATACATATATACAGACTCCCCATCCCCTCTTATCACTTACTCTCTTCATCTCCCTTTCCCTTTTATATATATATAGATAGACACCCATTACCTCCTCTCCCTCCTCCCCTCCCTTCTCCCCCCCTCTCTTCCTCCCACTCCTACCTTCTCTTCCTCCTCCCTCCTCCCTCCTCCCTCCTCCCTCTCTTTCCTTCTACTCCCTACCTTCTCTCCCTACCTTCTCTCCCTCCTCCCACTCCCTCACTCACTCACTCATTATACACTATAATTACACTACAAACCATATTATACACAAATATAAACACAAACACAAACACAAATATATTCCTATTCTTATCCTTATTTACATTCTCATTCCCATCTTCACCCTCATTCCTATCCTCATCCCCATTCCCATCTTCACCCCCATTCACATCCTCATTTTCATCCCCACCCTCATTTTCACCCTCACCCCCACTCACATTCACATTCACATCCTCATCCCCATCCTCATTCACCTCCTCATCCCCATTTTCATTTTCAATCCGATAAAGCTTTGCTTCAGGGATTAAAAAAAAAGAAAAAGAAACAGAAAAAAAAAGGAAAAAAGGATTAATTAACTAATTAACTAGCTCTCTACTCGAATAGTTATATAAACAATGACAATAACAACAACTTGAAGTAACCAAAAAAATTCCAAGTAGAGCGAGAATTATTAATATTATAAACTCTCATAATTATAACTACTAATTCAATTTCAATTACCTGCCCCAAAACCACCCCACTTAGCCACCCACGCCTTCATATCATATATCATATCATATCATCTATTACTCATTTCTCATTTCTCATCTCTCATAAACCATTCCATCTCACTCTCACTCTACCCATACCCACATACCCACATACACACCTAAACCCACACCAATCTAAGCCAGCGCACCCATCGGATCCCAAAGATTCAGCACCTTCGGTACCGTTTTCAAAATATCTCTAATCTCCCTACTCACAAACCTCGGTTCTACCACTGCCTGATAAACAAATTGATCCATCCACTCATCACTCATAACAAACCAACCATCTGTCCCCGCCCCCTCACCCCAACTATTTTGAACTCTCCATCTTACACTCTTTCCCTCATCATCGAGATGTACGGCTGTGAGAACCATGGCATGAGTCATGGCACTTTCGCCCGTCATGAGACGTTGGGCTTTGGTCATTCCAAGTTTGATGTTGAAGCCGAGTTCGTAGTCGATGAGGTCGAGATCCATGATTCCTTTTTGACTGTTGCTGTATTTCCCGACGTCCGAGCCGAAGAATATTGGGAGATCGGCTTTTAACATGGCGATACAGGCGGATTTCATGGTGGACATGGGGACGTTGATATAGGTGATGGGGCGACCACCAACGATATTACCTAGACGATCAACAGTGAGGAGGGTGTTGTATTCATTTCTTGGATCATTGACCAGAGAGAACATATCATGGACAGTAGAATTGGTAATTCTCATTGACTTGGGAGTATTCAATTCTTTGGCGAACTCAATTGGGGTAGCCTTTAATTCTTGGGCTTTGTCATCCTTGTCTAGATATTGCCATGTAAATGCGGTATCAGAGGCAGGCGGGGGACCAAGAGCAAGAGTAAGGATAAGATGAATTTGGCGAACCATATGCTCCTTTAGATTGTTCAGGGTAGATGCGGACTTTGTGGCAGCAGCAGCTCGTAATTTAAGAGCATCTTCACGGAGTTTGGTTGTGATGATACTGTTGATCACCGAGGATGTTTGGGCATTGAAGCTATCCGGATAGAGGACTTGAGGTACAAGACCATATTTGTGGACGATGTTGTAAACCCTGTATACAACATTTGGTTAGAAATAGTGTCAAAAGGTAATATCATGTAAGGGGACATACATATCCCATTGCCCCCCATCACTAACCGGCGTAGCCAGCAATGTCTGCACCAATCTTCCATCTAAATCCTCCCCCGCCGTATCAAGAATCTGCTCCAAGAAATAATTGGACTTCTCCAATTTATCCCAAAAGAACAAATATGCCTGTGACAATTCAAACTCTTTGAGATTATGTCTCTTCATCAACGCAACTCGAAAGACATTAGTGGATGCAAATAACCAGCAACGTCCTGATTGTCGCTGGTTTGTAATCGGTGCTCCTTCAAAGGGAATCTTGACAGAAAAGATCTGTTGGTCTTTATTGAGAGTAGTGCGAGATGTCAAGACAGTTCGAGGGTCTGCAGAGCTGAGAGCACTAAGTGCGAGTCTATATAATCATTCTATATCAGTATGATGAAGACAAACTCTACAGGGGCAAGAGACGACACGATATAAATGTCGAGTAAACATACCGATTCTTAGGATCACTCAATAGTTCCTCCTCCCACTTTACAACTTTCGAAGCAATCAATGGAGTCCACTGAGCTCTGGATGTCTTTTGGAGTGCAACACCTTTCTCATCAACATGAATATAATCATCTTCTGCTGTATCAAGGGTCATGTTGTGGATCTTCTCGAGGAGGATGCGTTTGGCCTCGGCTTCACTCGGAAAGTGTGGGGTTGATTGTGATGCACCCATGATTGACTATTCTTTGGATGTGTGAAATGGGAGTGTGAAGTAGGAGATGGGTTTGGAGAGAAGGGGAGTTTTGATGATGGTTACGTTTATAGGTAGAAGGTAGATAGAGCAGGACGGGATGGATTTATGGTCTTGGATGGATAACATGGTAAAAGGGGTCATTCATATCTTATGAACTTTGAAGCTTATCTGGGGGAGCTTTGTGAATGGCGAGGAATGGTGTCATGCGCGTTTCTAGAGCGTTTCTAGATAAAGAAGGTGCTCGTGAGCCATCAAGGTACTTGGGTACTTCTTACTAAATCGAGGGATCTAATAATACCCCCACTCCGGACTTATGCCGCGTCTTATGCGAACTTACATTTGATCGTGGCTGGGCGAGTAGCTAACATTCTCTAGCAATGGTGATTGATTGCAAAAACTGACATTCCTAAGATTCATCAGTCTCACATTGGAATTCAATCAAGGTCAAATGAATAATAAGTAAAAGACAAGCAGTGTGTTTTCATTCTGGGTCTGATCCTATTTACACAATTACAAAAAAGAAAAAGACCTCAGCATCAAGAACCCTCGATACCATCATGAAAACACCACCAAAGTAGTATTATCATTAACGGTATCAAAAGAAACCACTTGAATACTTCGTTAAACTAAAAATCTGAAAGACCAGATAATACCCGATCGTCCAAATTCATCCCTCATTAATCAATCTGAATCCATATCTACCCCCGTCATACGATCAAATTTTCCCACCGAAAATGCACAAAGAAATCAAAAAAAAAAAAGAAACTCCGCCTTGGAAGGGTTGCCAGTAGGACGCCATGGTATGACAGTTACAGGAAGTTTCTACAAACGGGATCCGTGGACGGTCTTCATGTCAACGGCGATCTCACGACCACCATCGGCAACGACCATGATGCGGATGCTACCACGTCCACCTTCGAAGGCTTCCTTGAGGCGGGTCCAGAGGTTGGATTGGTCCAAAACGGGAACGGCTTGCTTGACATCTCCGGTCTCGGTCATGGCAACAACTAATTCAATGTTAGCATGAGACAGTCAAGGTATGAGGTGATGGATAGGAATGCTTACCGGTTTGGTCCTGGAGATCAAGAACACGGTATTGCTTGAAGACGGGTCCCAACATGGTTTGGACGACGACGCTTGGGCTTGGGTTGGCGATGAAAGAGGACTCTTCATTCAATTGTCTGGTGAAGAGGTCGACACCCAAGTAACGGTGTTGGCCAGTGGCAGCGGAGGTGGTGATACGGATAACCTGGCAGGGACGTCCTTGGAGCATCAAGAGATCACCCATACGGATGTGGTGGCAAGGGATGGTAACGGTGTTAGGAGGTTGCTTTGGAGCAGCAACGGCTGGGGCGCCGGCTAAATCGAGAGAGTCAATTGGGTCCTGGTACTTTTGTTTCCCGTTTCCTTGGTAATAATTCCCCCGCAAGGAGTGATAATTCCCTGATAATTATGCTTAGGGTACATGATGGGGGCAGGGTTAGATAAAAACAAACAAAGAATCTTACCTTCTTCGTCGTAGTAACCCATATCGAGTTTTACTGGTTTGAAAGCTGAAGAGCTTGATTTAGGTGCTGGTGGAGAGTACTTGACAAGTTCTCTTTCACGATTGGTGTCGGTGAAAGTAGATCGGGCTGGTGTGCGAACTTTCTCAACTTTTTCTTCGTGGAAGATGGACTTGGGTTTGCTTGAGTGAGTGGATCGGGCAGGTGATGGGACGATGGTTGTCTCGGTTACGCGGGTTTCCTCGATGTATCTTGGTTCAGAAATACGAGATTGGGGAGGATCGACGATGCCGGTCTCTTCTTCTTTGTAACTTGGTTGAGTTCGGGAACGGTATTGACGTTCGACGAAATCGATTTGGGTTTCGGAAGGACTCTTTAAAGGAGCAGAGATTTGAGTATCAACTTCGGTGCGTTGTTCGTAACGACGAGGTTGATGTTCACGTTCTGATTCGAAGTCTACTTCAGAAGATGGACGACGTTGATGATGTTGATGTTGATGATGATGTTCACGACGAGGAGATTCGATGTTTACTTCAGTGTGTTTGTGTGTGTGGTGACGGTCACTATCTCTTTCAAAAGAAGCTTCGAAGTGTCGGTGATGATGTGGGGTGTCAAGGTCGAAGGAAGCAGAGTGGTGTTTGTGTTCGGGTCTAAGAGAGTAAGAAAACAAAAGGTCAGTTAATGAAGAAAATTAAACGGTGAGCGTTACTGTGTCAACACTAAAAAGAAAAAAAAAGATCCCATGTATTTGGGGTAAAAAGGGGGGGCTGGGACTAAACCGAAGATCGTTGGACTGTGCGTCGTAATAACAAAAAACAAGAAAGCTGGCAAATTTGTCTCAGAAAGGACCCAATTAATTGTTAATTGGATACTGGGAGCTTGCGATATTGGCCAGATCTTATGTTGTATAACGATCAAACAGTAGAGAATTGTGCAGAAAAGGGGGAAAAAAAAGTGAAAGAGAGGTGAAAATGGAGGTGTAGAGATTGTGGGTGTTTTTTTCTTTTTTTGGAGTGTGTTGTGTGTGTGTTGTTGGTTTTTGATTTATTGATATAGTGGATTTTTGAAAGTGTAAGAAATGGAGATGGGAGATGTAAAATGGATTTAACTGACCTGCGCTCTTCACGAATATAAACTTCTTCTTCCTTTCGGCTCGGACGGAATTCCGAACGACGGTCTTCTTCGCGGGTAATATGAAGCTCTTCTTCTAAATATTCCTGTCGTTGCGGAGGGGGAGGGAGGTGATGTTGTTGTTGATGCGGTTGATGTTGATGTTCCGGTTGCGAATAGGAAGATTGAGCGTCCTCTTCTTGACCTTCCCGTCCGGCGCGCTCGTGATGATGTGGTAGAGTGATTTCACCTTCGACGTGAGTCTCGGTGATTTGAATGGGTTGGGCAGCGACGTCGCTTCGATACGACGACGGGAAGATGCTGAAGGGGATCGGTACTCGTGCGTCAAAGTCCAGGTTGACGACCTTTTATGGCGAGAACACTTCTCGAATACCTTTCAGCGTGCCGAAAGGATATCACAAGAAGGATCTCTACTTCTTGAGGTAGAAGGAAGAGGGAAGAAAACGTCTAAAGTAACGTTTCTTGACTCGACTTTCAAAAAATTTCAAAAATGAGGTCTTTCAAGATGAACAAAGAGTAGGTAGCAAGAGAGTAATTGTTTATTGTTGTGGATGTGTAAAGTAAGTTAAATTTTTGGGGGGGGAGTTTTTGAAGGTGTGTGTGTGTGTGTGTGTGTGTGTGTACGAAGTTGATTGGGGATTGGGGATTGGGGATTTGTGATTTTGAGGTTGTATTTGTGTAGATGTGGGGTTGGAGGGTTGGAGGAGAGAAGAGGGAAGGTTTGAAAGAAGGTAAATGAGATTTCGAGGAAAGGTGGGAAAATTTTGAAGAAAAATCAGGGTGGTTGGATTCAAAAAAAAAATCTGTTAATCTGTAATCTGTATCAAGGGTAATTCAATTTTAAATTATACCGCCATCTTTTTGTTTTTTTATTTGTTTGTTTACATTCACTTTTGGTATATACTGTAATATTATGCTAACTGAATAGAGTAATTACCTAACTCTTTTGGATAGTTACATTGAAAGGGAAGCCAAGTTACAATGCAGAAATCGAAAGGTAGGTAGGGAAGAAAGTTGTTGATGGTTGGATGGGTGATAGAAGTGAGTTTTGTGAGTGGTGAGTGATAGAACTGAGACGGAAATAAGAGTACTTTTAAGAATAAGCAAATGATACCTATGTACGAAGTATCTATACCGAGTATACTAATAGTCTAATACTGATCTATTGAATAGTGAAACTGATTGAAGTTTGGTACAGTAGTATACGGAGTAATAGCTTCAATCTCTTCCACCTTCTTCTGTGGTACAATAGCTACCCCAGAAAGAAGTCAAATCATTAATAATACCGGTACAGTCACTACAGTAGTATTTCATGTGATGTCAATTGATACTTCCCTCCCATGCCCATGACATTTGTTTGGTTCTGCTATTTCGTCCATCCTCAACTCTTGCTTGACTCTTGTCCTTCCATATTTCAATTTCCATATCGTATTACAAGTTATCAACAAGCAGTTCCCCACTTGATGCTCCATACCATATTGAGAATATAAAGTGGAGTTACTCAACAGTGGATCCTTCGTGTTCATAACTTCATATGTTCTCGGCCCCAGCCATCGCAGCTTTTCCAAATTTCCTCCGAGTAACTTCCAGTAACTGTATCAAGTATCCGGCATCAGAAACCCTCCGGTTGGCCATCTATTCAATGTTTACAACAACAACAACCCAAAAAGGAAACCCTCCCCAGCCTTACTCGAGTACAATTGGCCGTGTTCCTGAGAACCTTGTCCAGAGTGGATAAGTATAAGTTTCAATAGCTTCAAAAGAAGTTTTGACTGGTCGGTGGGAAATATATTTAATCTCTTTCTCTTGTACAGTTGATACATACTTCAGCTCCTCACAATAAGAAGATCCTGGACTGGATTCGTATCGTGGTCAGAGTTTATTGGATGGATGTGGTTAAATGAGGTGAAGTGAGTGTAAGCTCAAGCTCTCCTTTTACCCGAGCTTCTCACGCTCGGTTGGTTGGTCGCGCGTCACATGCGAAAGACCAATGCTCAAATCAGATTTTGGTATTGTTGCAGAAACAAGAAGCAGAAGCAGAAGCAGGAAGGGATTCAGAGAGCTTTATGAATCGATCGATCAATCAATCAATCAATTGAATGAATTAATGTAAAGCTGTCACACTTGTAAGCTTCATTGATAATACCGTTTTATTCAAAGAATTATTGATACGAATTAATAAGGAATACCACAATCTGGAAGCTTTTTTTCATTTATTTGCACCTCGGTTCTTTCCTTCACTTCAGCGGCTCAGCCTTCACTTCAGTCTTCATCGGACATCCATGATCCAAGCTTCAATTAAGGAAAGGATCTTTCCGTTGCTATCAAAACTACCTAGTACCTACCTAGTAATCACACTATCTCATTAGTTGCCATAGCAAACCCTGCTTAATTCAGGTACCTTGTTCTAACTCATTTCCTTTTTTTAGTCTTTTTCTATCTTTTCTGACACAGCGCGCCACTTCCGTCTTCCCGTCCGAGGTTTAGTTGGTTAATTTAGTTTATTTATCCATTAGCGCGGAAGCTTACCTTACTCCATTAAAGCCTTGGCTATCCTGATTCTGAACTTCGGATTGATTGATTTTCTTATTGTAACCGTGTAATGGAACGGAACGGAACTTTGATTCTTGAGACTTGGACTTGACCGAGCGTATCTCATCTCCAGCCATCTCCAGCCATCTTTTCTTTCGTCAAGCGATCGGATCGCAATTAATTGATACTATCGTTTGATTGACAAGGAGGTGGCAGGAAAGCTCCATAACTTAATGTACTTCTTTTCCGGCAATCGAAGCAGGCGGTGCAAGTTTGCATTGGTAATTCAATTACTGTACATGATTTGCACCATTTCCTTTCTCAGAATTTCCTTCTTCGTCTCACTTCATCAATGATTAGTGAGGCTGGCTGAGGTTGTAGCAAACCCAACCCCGCCCTTTTCAAAGAAGTGGTTTGGTTTGGTTCGGAACCTGAATCTGAATCTGCAACACAAGCTAGGGCTATTCTCATACCATAGCTTCATCTGCACGTATTCGTTTTGCTATCCACAGCCATCGTGATTTTAATTACTCACCGCCGTTGTTACGATCCGTCATCGTTTCGTGGCAATATGGCACTGCCACAATACGTACCCAGCTTTCGCTTTCGCTACCATCATTTGTCCACGTGCCACCGTCACGATGCCAGTGTTACGATGCCAGCTTGATAATTGAAAATTATGAGAATTGAGCCGCAATAATATATATCGGAGCGATATCCGAGGATCCATAAAACACGTCGTCGTACCTTGCTCGGCGTGGCGGGGTGGACCCTGATCCGTTCTTGAATTTGTCTGAATCAGAGATGCATTACTCGTACTTGCTGTGAATACAACTCAGAGAGAACTTCATTTTGGTCATTTTGAGATTTGTGCCGACACTGCCGAGGCATATTGACATCATCAGATGGATGATTGATGATAATGGAACGAAAATTACTTTGCTATCATGACGTTGGTCTACAATTTCCCGCGTGTTTACCTCTAATTAGTGAAGTGCCAGCTATCACTACAGCCAGCAAGGTATCAGCAGCTGCGTCAGCTGATGCTTGTTGACTTCATCGAAGTCTCCTTCTCTGCTGACCACAGAGACGAAAATCTTACATGAACGGTGAATGCGGCCACCAAACCTGGAAGAGAAAGGTAAATCATTGTGACTTTCATTGCAACGACCAAAAATAGAGACAATAGGCGCAGAAACATCATTGATAGATGTGTTTATGTTCTATTACCAAGGAATTCCTTCACTCTATACAAATCTCTGCTTGAAATTGCGGCAACAGCACGCGGCTAGACATACAGTATCTAAATACAAGGCCATTCTAGCCGTGGACAACAAAGATCGTGAGTCTTATCCACTCGGGTACTTGCAACTGTTATATATCTCTATTACACGCTTCCTTGAGTCCGTCATGTTTCTCATAATATCCAAAATATACATTCTTCTCAATTCATACCAAATCAAGCGATTTAGGATGGTTTGTTTGTACTTGATTTGATTTTCTCGCAGGTATTCAAGCTAGCAATGGAAATCAACTCTCGATTGAAAGAGATATGAGATGTCCTGAGATGGAATATTCTTTATGAGCATTTTTTTCTCAAGTAAACGCGGGGATTTCATACTCTCGAGACGATTTATGTCAAGATGCTCGTATCAAAGCCACGAACAGATACAGATTTTGGCCAAGATTTTGGCCAAACGAGGAATGCCTACACAACGCAATAGTATATCTGAAAATTACATCGAACTAAGTATCAAACGCGAGGGGTACTTATGGCACCTTGCTTTGATTGTTGAATTCAGGGTTTCCAATAGTCCGGATTGCAATCACCCAACAACCTACCCGGGGTATCATCTCTTTTCAACCCAATCATCATCAGTTTCCAACCGGTATTGGCAGGCATATGTGCAGCCAAAAACTTCCTCGAGAATTCATATTGAAGTTTCAAAGCTCTTTTCCATGGTGGAACTCGCCCTTCTGTTCATAATCACAGCTAGTCACCTTTTCTGTTGCGAAACCACACAGTTGAAGTTGCCCGCCCAACCCTTATATTCTTGAGTGGCAATCTTCATGATCTTCCCCGCTTGTGTCACAGTAGGTGGCATGATCTCAATATCGCGTGCATATATATTGCATCACCCATACAAGATCAATTAATCACTTGTCTTTCCTACATAGAAACGCCTGCTTTCTCGAGTTTCACGAATAGTTCGGTAGATTCTTGTGTTATAATGATGACCATCATATCTTTTGGAAATGATATTTGGTTCTGTGACTGCATGGTGAAGTTTTGCGCAACTTGGCAAGCGAACTGATTTCAGTTGTTTAAATGAGTATGCGTGTGGTGTTTTTATGAAGTTGCCATTCAATCTATCTAAGAGTGTAGATAATGAGGTTCTTGGCTGGCTGAATATAGGAAGCTGAATGAGTTCATTGGATTTGAATTGAGAATCAACACCAACCTTTCACAAATTGAGAGGTAGAAACTTTTGGTATTACATTACCTTATGTAGTTTGTGCTGTTTGAAATGAATGGATATCTCCCCCCGATCGATCGATGTCTACATATATATACTGCTATCTATCTTCATCTTTATCCATATTCTTTCTCCATCATTTCATTGACCTTCATTTTAAATACAGGTAAGGTAGTAAAACAATGCTTAACATACTCGAGTGAGTACATATCCTAATTATAGTATTTTCATCTTATCTTAGCCATTAAAACTCATACGAACATGATATGACCTGACCGATCAGACCCGCCACTCTGGAGATCTTTAGCATCACATTGACAAGCTATGTAGCTCGGATGGATGGGCCGGGCCCTGACATTATATGTAATAAATATGGCTCATAAATATAGATAGCTCTTGTTAACATAACATAACATAACATAACAGAAGCTGTGCTGTAGCATCTGGCACCTAGCGTCTCAAGGAGATATGTGCCCCGTAGACTCTACTCTGTCTGTGTTGACAAACGCAACTACATACTCAGACACAAACTGATGAGTGGTGCTCCTGGTTCGAAACAAGCCTAATTGGATCAGAGCTCTCCCGGCAGTCACAGAACTAATTGGTTACGAGAGTCTAGTCAGTCTGATTTAAGCTGAGGCACTGCCACTCGTTTGTATATTTGGATTGGAACATATACTATTTCTGTCTGATCTACTCGTAGCATCCGTAAGTAATATCTTGCTAAGGTTTTTTTTACATCGTTGATGAAAGGATAAAAATGCATATTTCGATTCTCC